>LGRX02012197.1:0-36389 GCA_001247695.2 Cymbomonas tetramitiformis
CGCTCGCTCCGAGCACATTAAAGGCCTACGCCCGACACGCTCGCTCCGAGCACATTACAGGTCTGCGCCCGGCACGTTCGCTCCGAGCACAATACACGCCTGCGCCCGGCACGCTCGCTCCGAGCACATCGCAGGCCTGCGCCCGGCACGCTCGCTCCGAGCACAATACACGCCTGCGCCCGGCACGACAACTCAAAGTAGGCTTGTTGTTAACCCAACTTGCGACTGAAGTTGAGTGAAGCTTGCGGGTGTTCAGAAACCCGATGGCACGTCCGATCGTCGATAAAACGATCGTGTGTTCATGCTGCACGCCGCGGTTTATCACACATTTCACCACTAAACTATGCGTTTAACGGTGGAGATAAATATGCCTTTTTATCCGGATCTGACGGTCGCAGATTGATATTCGACGACCAACGGAATGTATACACAGTCACAGTGCCAGTGGTGAATCAACCGCCATTCTTAACGATAGCGGAATCCATGACTGATGACATCGTGACCATCGACCATATGACCATATACATATGACCATCGATGATGGGCAGGTTTCCCGCAACGGGCAACCGCACGTTAGTTAATTATGTCTTGCTACAGTATCTATGTGGGCATCTGTGGCACATGAAGCATCGTTCGATATACTCTGTTCGATGGCTACGACCATCGCGTCCGATAATATCTACAGTTGGCGCGATATATTATTGGATATGCCCTAAACTCGTCGCACTGAGAGTTTGATGGACAGTTCGTGTGTCACAGGCTCACAGCTCACAGGCTCAAAGTGTGTCACAGGCTCACAGACAGCTCCGAGCTTGATGCGGAACCTTTCATGCTGCTCTCGTCTGCTGTGAGGAGGATCAGGATAATGCCCAGTTAAAAAGATCACCCATCAACCGAAGCCGGTGAGCCCTTAAGCATCAAGGTCGAAGGTGGGGAAGGACGTACTTTTCCCAGTTGTACATTCAGCTATAAGAATATTCACCATGCAGTCTTATCTGCGGAAGGCTTCTCTCGCTTTGATTTCTTCAAGCAGGGTTTCCGTGGTATGATATCTTGCCTTCTTTTAACTTCTTTTGATTTAACGGGAAGAAACCCTTGAAAAAATGCCGCGAACGAAAGCTTGTTGTGAGGGTGTTAGTCAGTCAACGTTTGAATTCTTCAGACGACTAGTTTTTTTTCGCCAGTCTAAAATGGAGAATATTTTCTTGGGCTTGGTTTTGTGCTTGGGTTGCAGGCCTCGACTTTCACTGCCCCTCTGTCCGTGTACAGCTCCCGCGGTTTTAGCGCTGCTGCTGATGAAGAGTATGATCTGGCCGTGATCGGTGGAGGTCCAGGAGGGTATGTGGGTTCCATTAAGGCTGCTCAGATGGGATTGAAAACAGTTTGCATTGAAAAGCGCGGAACCCTAGGTGGCACTTGCTTGAACGTTGGGTGCATTCCCAGCAAAGCACTTCTCAACAACAGCTATTTGTATCACCAAGCCAAGAAAGACTTCGCAAACCGTGGCATCATCGTTGAAGGATTATCTTTGGACCTCAAGAAAATGATGGACGCCAAAAATACCTCTGTCGGTCAACTTACGGGGGGTATTGAGATGCTGTTCAAAAAAAATAAGGTAGACTACGTGAAGGGTGCCGGAAAGTTCCTTGGTCCCAATGAAATCGAGGTTGAGCTGGCTGAAGGAGGTAAGAAAACCGTCAAGGCGAAGAAGGTCATGATCGCGACGGGTAGTGAGGTGACTCCCTTCCCAGGTGTGGAAATAGACGAGAAGCAGATTATTTCCAGCACCGGAGCCCTTACCTTGGAGGCGGTTCCTAAAAAGATGATTGTGATCGGAGCTGGTGTGATCGGCCTTGAGCTCGGATCCGTTTGGGAGCGTCTTGGTGCGGAGGTGACTGTCGTGGAGTTCTCTGGCGCCATCGGGGGACTTGGTATCGACAAGGAGGTGTCCACCACCTTCCAGAGGATAATGAAAAAACAAGGTCTGAAGTTCAAGCTCAACACGAAGGTGACCGGTGTCGCAAAGAAGGCTGACGGCACCCTCGGGGTTTCTGTTGAGGCCGCGGCGGGCGGTAAGGAGGACACCCTGGATGCTGACGTGGTGCTTGTATGCATTGGTCGACGTCCCTACACATTTGGCCTCGGCCTTGAAAACGCGGGCGTTGAAATGGCCGACCGCGGTAAGCTGAAGGTGAACGACCAGTTCCAGACCAACGTACCCCACATCTATGCCATCGGTGATATCATTGACGGACCTATGCTTGCGCATAAGGCGGAGGACGAAGGTGTGCTGGCCGTTGAGGGCATGCTCGGTGGTCACGTCCATCTTGATTACAATCTGGTGCCGTCCGTCGTGTACACGCATCCGGAAGTTGCTTGGGTGGGAAAGACTGAGGAACAGCTGAAGGAAGAAGGTGTTGAGTACTTAAAGGGAAACTTTCCTTTCATGGCCAACAGCCGTGCCAAGACCAACGTTGACACCGACGGCTTCGTCAAGGTGCTGACAGATAAGAAGACTGATAAAATGCTAGGTGTGCACATCATCAATAGCCAAGCCGGAGAGCTCATCGGCGAGGCTTGCTTGGCAATGGAATATGGTGCCTCAAGCGAGGATATCGCGCGTGTCTGCCACGCTCACCCCACCCTCAGCGAGGCCCTGAAGGGTGCCTGCCAGCAGACCTACTCTGGCAAGTCCATCAACTTCTAATTTTCCCGCGAAGATGATTAGGCACTTGCAAACTGCCTATGCGGCAGTGCTTTCCGACACTAGACCTCTGGCTTGTTTTGTTGATATAGCCCGTTTTATTTGTGTCACTCCAACTCAGAATACCTTTTGGAAAGAAATATTTCGTTACTCATGTTGAAGCAGGTTGCTCGATGAGGGCTTTGCATCCGTTGTAAACCTCAAGGCTTCTGCATCACTTAGGGTCATGTTGTCTTGCCAGTTGTCTGTGACTGAGCACACTTGCCTGGTGACTTGTTCCAATAACCGATTTCTATTGCCGTTCGATATCTGTGCCGAAGTGTGGATGGGTATCTACAGAGTGTTTACCGTCACCTTGAAAGCACTGCACTCTGCCCCGTCGTCTAGTGTGCTGATTATTGCTGTATAAAGAAGCCCCTATTATGAATGTTCAGTGTTCCTGTATTCGCTTCGGGAGTAGATGAAAGGTCATGGTGTTGCAAATCTTACATGTGCCACATACGCATCATTAACATTGGTATTGCGGCCGAAAGAGGTTGCTTTGCGAATGCAGTAGTTATTTTTTGCGAAACCTCGAGACGAAATTGTGCGGTGCGCAGCTGCCATGTAGGCGCGGTGCTTTGGACCCTCCCGTCTCCTCTCCTGTATCAATGTGCAATTACACAATGTCGAATGAATAGCCTAAAGGGGGTGTCACGCTAACACGGTTGTATCACGATTGCCAAAATGAAATTACACATATAGAAATACAAATACCACAACACGAGCGTCTCTAGCGGAGTGTTTCGTTCAGCGGCGACATTCATGCCACGAATAACCTATTCGGCATACTCATACTGTGACACGACGCGACGTTCGTGACCGTGTCACCAACTTTCATTCTCGGAGCTTTCGCGGCGTTTGCGGGGGCATCACCCGTAATGAAGTAAGCGGCCGAATCCCCTGCGGGGCTCGGCCAGCCCAGTGGAGGGGAGGCTCCTCCCCCTCCCCCCACCCTCCCCGCCCCCAAAAGAGTGAAGTAAGCGGCCTAATCCCACACGGGGCTCCAGCCGGCCAGGCCCCATCCCCCAATGTGAAGTAAGCGACCGAATCCCCTGCGGAGCTCGGCCATGGCCATGCCCATACAGGCGACGTTCATGGCAGTGTCACCAACTTTCATTCTCGGAGCTTTGCGGACTGCGTCTCATGTCACATAAAAACCTGGCGACCACGTACTGAAACACCAGTGTGACGACCACGACCACGACACACGGGAAATCATTTTTGTGTATAATTCCTGTTCCAGCCCATACAGGCGACGTTCATGACAGTGTCACCAACTTTCGTTCTGGGAGCTTTGCGGACTGCGTTTCATGCCACACAAAAACCTGGCGACCACGCACTGAAACGAAAGTGTGACGACGACGACGACGACACACCGAAAAATCATTTTTGTGTATAATTCCTGTTCCAGCCCATACAGGCGACGTTGATGACAGTGTCACCAACTTTCGTTCTGGGAGCTTTGCGGACTGCGATTCATGTCACACAAAAATCTGGCGACCACGTACTGAAACGAAAGTGTGACGACGGACGACGTACGCGACGACACATTAAACGCCGCATGGGCCCTCCGTCGGAGACGGGAGGGTATAAACATCTACTTCTTGTGCCTTATTACCGGTTTCTTTGGAGCCCAAATGGAGGTCATATAGGCACCCTCACCGTACATATACTCACATAGCGAGGTACTTGATAAGTGAATGACTTTTGTCGGAATCGGGCGAGAACTATAAAAGTAGCATGACCGATCCGATAACGATTGCCCGATACTCGATATTTCTTCTTTGTTCTAGATATCCTGACGCGGTATGCTTAACGCTAGGGGGAAACATCGGAGACAAATTATCTCACCGCAGCCTCGCCTATAGATACGCACAACCTTATAACATTCTATGTGAGACATATCCATAGTGCAAACACTTACGCATGCTTGTCCCTTAACACCGTAAGGGCCGGAATTCGTTTTTAGCAGTATGGGATCAGTATGAGGGCGGAAACATCCATAATTGCCACAGTAGTAAACTATTGGATATTTATGAAGTATTAGTGCCCATATTGAGGACTTGGGCAAGGTCCCTCAAACCGCCTTCAATGCCCACCAAACTCGGTTTATCGAGTGGGGGACAAGTGGAAAGTGCAGGGGTGTTCTGCTGCCAGGTGACAAAAGCGTGCTCTATGGGGAGTGCTATAAAGGCTTCAAATCAAGGATACGGTATTTCCCCCCATTGGTATACACCATGATACGTCATCGCCCACTCATAACATCAAGTCAATAGTGGTGTCATGTTCATGGCGCATGCCCAAAAATGCCCCCAACAGCCGTTCGATAGAATTTCCTTAAGTATGGTGATGGTGGGTTACATAAATTCATGTGTGCACATACGGTGCGAGTGATACGAACGAAGTGCCATATCATCCACCTAGTTCCGCAATACAAGGTATGCGAAGAATCGTGGCAAATGGATGTCTAGAACTTGAGTTATTGCCGAAAACGTGAAAATAAGTTTCTGGAAAACGGGATCAGTATGAGCAGTATGACAATTCGCCCTTAAGGTGTTAAACAACGATGGGTGTCACAACTTCCAAGACCTACAGTACATCAAAAAGAAAGACTTGTGGAAGTTAGTTGAGTGGCATAGGCTAACAACTGATACACCCCAGACATCGATCAGTAATTACACACAACGGGCCAATGATATCCACTCAGCACTTATAGCATGTAATACTGAGTCGGGTGACCCGAAGAATTGTTATGCAATAAGAAGAGATTTATTAGACATCATCATAGATGAGAGAGGCTTAGGAAAGGACGGATGTGAACTTTTCCGTAACCTTGTAAACTCACACCCAGGAATCAAATCAAGGAGGTGCATTCCCACGGCAGCAATGAAAGAGGCGCTGAGACCCTTTTGCCACAAAGGAAAAATAGGGTGGGATGGACTTGCAAGAGATGCATACATCAACAGTGTCACTGGAAAAGGGAAAAAGGTCTATGGAAACCCACCCTTTGATGGTGGGGTCCTGAGGGAGGCATCTGCTGTTATGCAGACATTGTCCCGTGGCTTAGAGGCGGCCAGGACTTCGGAGGGATTCGAGGGAATCTGGATCCTGCCATTATCTCCAAAGAACCTCAAAAAGTGGACAGGAAAAGGCTTTAAGCTAATCTTCAAATACCCAAGGGGGACCATACCGTTCATCCCACATGATTACTGGTCAGGTAAAGGACCTTACACAATGCCAGGGGAGGGATGCTACAAAGATAAGTACTCAGATGTAGTCATAATGTCCATGGATAGTGAGAGCATGGGATGCCCCGTCAGTAAGAAACTTGATAATGAGAAACTGCAATACAAGCTGCTTCAATGGTTCATAAATGTAGTCCCGCATAAAAAAGATTACCCCCAAATTGCTCAAAGAAACGGGCCTGCACCCGGATATGATTGAGCAAGCCCTTAGTGAGAGAGACTGTCTGTTGCCACCCCGATTATGCCCGTGGGTTGGGGGCAGGAATAATGTGGAGCAACGAAGCCAGTACCCTGGAGCACACTTGGATGGCGAGCACAGGAATGCAGGAGGAACCCCCTTCCTTAATGCGGTGGAGTGGCCGGAGGAACTTGCTCTCATGGGATACTTACCAGAAGGCTTTGGCAAGGTGCTTAAAGGGATCGGGGTTCCACACCGTGGGGTGAAGACACTCTTGAAAAAACTGTCCAGGATGTGTAGGCGTCATGCAAGGGAAAGATGCATATTACATGAAACGGGAGCCCTACCTGAGAGTGGCATTGTAGAAGAGGCACCCAACATTCAGGAACTTTGCACGGAAAATAGGAAAGTAACCGATGTGGTAAAGGCAGCAGGGGAAATGCTAGGCAGCTATGTGAACCCCCACCCTCCCCCCAGCCCCCACGGGGTTGGGGCCCCTTAGGGCCCCGGCCCTAAGGGGGCACCACCGGCCCAGGGGCCGGAGCACCCCTGGGCTTTTCTCACTTCATCACCACCACCGCCCACTCCGCCTCCATCTCCATCGTGCATCAGCTCCACGACCTGCTGATGTTTTTTCCGACGCTGGTGGCAGACACGCTCACATTAGTGCCTTGTCACCCATGCTTCCATGCTCTGTGGAATGCTTCCTGCCTTGCAGACTGTCATGTATGAGGGGAACAGACTCGAGTAGATCGTTCCGAAGGCGTTGCCTTACTCATCGACGTAAATGTTTTATTATTATTATTGTTATTGTTATTATTATTATTATTATTATTGTCCCTTGCGCTTTATTTCTCGACACGAACTGTCACGACTCGGGACCTCCGGGGAGGTTTCAGGAGGTGCGACTTACGAAAGGCCTTTGGAAACCCCCAAAAAGGTTTCGGAAGGCTCCCAAACCGGTTTCGGAATGTTCCGGCGATGGAATATTATTCCCGAAAGTCAATCGGATGGGAGTCGTCGGAATGCGGGGCATCGTTTTAAAGGTATCGATTACTTCGAGAAGAGATGTGGGCACTTTTGACTCATTAGCTGAATCCGATTTCACTTTCTGAAGAGAAAATAACTTCGCAACGGGTTTCGGAAGCGTCCACAGCAGGTTCTCGGGAACGCACGAAAGTGTTTTTTATTCGGGTCCGAACTACTTAAGCGGGGCTGTCAAGCGATTCCCTTAAGGTCCAAGGGAGTGCGAGTTACTCAATTACCCCACAGGACATGCCTACAAATATTCGGAGGGGTAGTAGCTGGAGGGTGCTAGATTGGTGCTAGTATTGGGGTGACAGCCACCCGTGGACGTGCAGCTGCGGGAGGTCTGCGCATCCGAGTCTGAAATTGACTGGATTATTCAAATAATATGACTGCACCGTCATATATGTGACGTGGGTAAACTTGTGGGGGAGGGAATGAGCCAACTTCGTACGGTATGCCAGCGGGTTGTTAGGACCGCGACCGGCTCCCCGCCGCGTTTCGTTACAGCATCGATTGGTAGTTGTGGGCTGCGTTTGCATCCCAACGGTACGAAGATGCTTCACTTCTCGCAGCGGAACTCGCGCCCCCGCGTTGCATATTTTGATATTTTTATGACCCGCAAGATCACACTATGGGGATTCTTTCATTCACCGATCAAAGTAATAACATAAGATATTTCCGTAACGTGGAAAATTTGTCGGCACGCGGGTGTTTTTGTCGCTAGGGTCTTTTTTGTCGTCATTGGAAAAATTTGTCGCCACGAACGGCAAAAAGTCCCTAATAGGAACGTTGTGTCGCCATGTAACAAAAAGTTCTTAATAGGGACAACTTTTCGCCACGAAAAGGTGAAAATTGTAGTCACTGTGGCGACTAAAAGTCACAAGTGGAGACACTGTGTCGCCAATAGGTATGCACGCGCATAGGGGAGAATTCAATTCCGTGCAAATAAAATAAAAAACTATCATCATCGTATTTCTTACAAAGCTAATCGTTTCACTGACGGTAAGACAGCATCCTTAATTTGTTACTTACAAATCCAATCAGTGAATGACCGGTAGACAGTCACCACGCTAAATTATTATGCCTTACTAGCTCAAACAGTAAATGCGGTAAGACAATATCCTTAAATTGTTACTTACAAATTCAAACAGTAAATGGTCGGTAGACAGCCATCACTAAATTATTACTTATTAAATCGAACAATGAATGCGGTAAGACAGTATCATGAAACATTTACTTGCAAATTCTAAGAGTGAAGCAACTAAGGTACGTGTGTCGACTCGCAGAAGCAGTCCGGCAACCGGCAGTGTACCTGCAAAATTGAACCGCGAAGTTAGACAGGGCGTTGGTGATCGAACCCAACGACAAACAAGCTGTGCGGACGTCGTCGACTTCATTATGAATTCGAAGCCGTGCGCTGAATGAGCAAGTATGTTCCCAAAGGCGAGCCCTGAGTGAATAAGACGGTTACCTGTAAAATTTACACTCGGAGTTAGCGTTGGGGATCGAACCCAAGCCGACAGACCAGCTGTACGGACGTCGCCATCAAAACCAACCACTAGCCGAGCTCCAAAGATTGAGAATATCCGCCCGACGCGTAGCTGTCCGTATCAACCATTAGATAAAAGGGTTAAGTCTCTTATGCGCGCAGGCAAAAATGCCGAAAATCGTAATATGCGCGTAGGCAAATGATTTAATACTAGTATGCGTGTAGGCGCATATGGCGTTTGATATTTGAATGGCGTTCGCAAATTCAACGGCTAGATATGTTAATTGTGGTCAGATGTTGATATCTACCGGTTAAATTTGCATAATAAGGTTCACGTGCAATGTTATGAAGGGTTACGTCGTGTGTACGGTCTGCCTGAGACACACTACAGTTTATCAACCGTCATTTGCCTACACACAGAGTGACTAGTATTAAATCATTTGCCTACGCGCATACTAGTATTAACGCATTTGCCTACGCGCATACTACGTAGTATTAAATCATTTGCCTGCGCGCATACTAGTATCAAATCATTTGCCTACGCGCATATTTCGGTTTTCGGCATTTGCCAACGCGCATAAGAGAGTTGGCCCTAGATACAAACCCCGCAAGTCGCAGCGACTAAAACCAGCTGTCTTAGAAAATATTTGAGCTAAAATCTGTGACAAATTGCGCCGATACAATCAGTGTATTGTACTGATTGTATCGGCATCAGTACAATGCCGATACTTGTAATGATGCAGTACAATGCATCAGTACATGCATGCAATGCAGGAAGCAAAAAACAAATATGTGCAGGAAATATCTCCTTCGAGAAACAGTGCGTGAGTATGGTTCATGCGTACAGACAAGATGCAGAGCTCCAGGCACGCTGCGTGCGCGCCCATGCCTCTTACAAACGGAATTAGCAGCTGTTGCAACCTCTGGCAAAGAAATATGAGAGTGGAACATACAATAAGTGAAAAAAAAATATGTAGGTGCCCTGCGAGAAAGCAAAGCAGGATACACGGCTTTCACAGCAAAGCAAACACGCAGGTGTGTTGCCGTCAAGAAGATATCGCCACACGTGATTAAAATCTTACAGACTGCGGCTGCGGCTTGTTCGTGTCGAATGTAATCCGACGATTTCGTCGCATCACGATCACAACACATTATGATTGGCACTTCCTTCATCTTGAGCGCAGGTCAGAATGCGGCTGGGTGTTCTCGGTGTCGCACGTGCTCACCCGCTCACGTGCTCACATCGGTAGACGAACGGGCTGGCGATTATGGTGTCAATTGTGATGTCGCCAACTTGGCGATGGTTGATGCAGGATTTCTTGAGAAAAAAATGATATGATAATAACTGAAATAGTATTTCTAAGGTGTTGGATCATTTTTTCTCGGGAAATTGTGCACGCAGCCGAAAATTCTGCAACCAAAATTCTGCATGGCGACAAGAAAACCAGTATGGCGAACGACATGAGAGGGTATCAAATATTTTCCCACATATCAAAGGAATCGCAGTAATGCGCCATCACAGTATTTATAGGGTGCGGCGCGCGTCTGACCCTAGAATGCACTGATGGTGCATCAATGATACATCCGCGATGCTCCCGACGTGTGCCTTCGACTCTCCCAAGGAAGGTGACCGTATGGGCGTAAACTCAGTGGTCACTGGGCCGCCCAAGAACGATCGAAGATGGGCCCACGACGGGCCCATCGTGTGACCTTGACCAATGTTTGCTCGTAAATCCCTGCTGACTTGTAAGCGATGGGACTTTTTGTCCAATCACCGACTTGCGATGTAAAGTTCGCGCCTCCAGATTCCCCGATATCGTAATGCAAAGTCCCTTCAACTTGCATATCCATCTTAAAAAAGATCTGCCATAAAAAAAATTATATTCCACAGTTTACATTCACATATCCGTAGTATGATGACGTGTCTAGCCTTCGTCGTCGCGTGCTCGCGTCGATGAACGCACGTCACAGGTGCGACTGAATAAGATTTCGGCTTCGGTCCCAAAATGTCATGTTTTTTTTCCCGGGGCCATCGGCCCCCAAAGTACCCCAAACAGCAGGGCCGTCGGCCCTCTTGGCCCTTTGGGACCTCCCAACATGTCCTATGTATTTCGGGGGCCTTCGGCTCCCAAAGTGCCCCAAAACGAGGGGGGAGGGCGGTATGTCCCAAACGTTCAAATTCTCATACGCATAAGGAACAATCCGCTCGCAGCTTTTCGCTCAGATAGCTACCTCACATCCGCTTGCAGATTTTCGCTCAGATAGCTACCTCACGCAGCTGGACAGTAACTTACGGGCTTCACAGGGAGCTCCAAACTTTGCAAACGTATTAAAGCATGTGTTAGGAACAACATATTTTTTTCGCGCCCGAGATCCGTGCATGATCTGGGATCTGGGGCCGCGCAAGGGAGGGGGTCATTGGGCACGCATCGAGTGAAATGCTCGACATACGCACCGCATACAAGCAACATGCATAGCGCATGCATACCACGCATATCACATATGCATAACGAACATATCTTGAGCATCTGAAAGCGCGAGCAGAAACGCGGATGTCAACCGCGTCCACGTTTCCAATAGGGGTTCTTCCCTCATCCGCGCGCGCGCTCGCATGGAAGCGTGCATGCGCACGGTGAGGCTCGGTGGCATTGGGGACGCCCTTCCCTCAGACGTCCCCTGCGGGCCTAATAGGGGCACCACCTGGACTTTCATGTGTACAATGGAGGCTGGGCGAGCTTAAACCCAACGGGACTTAGGGTGCCCGTGACTAGTATTATCAGCGGCGGTGATTGCTTAACGTTGGCTGGCCATTAGCAGTTTGCGTTTCACAGTGCGGGATTGATTGATCCTCAGAGCAGGGTACAGTAGCAGCTTCCTGAGGTGCGGATACATATAATTGCTTCTAGTTCTTTCAATCGCTTCTGGGCACTGACATCAAGGAAGCCCCATCGTGGTTCAGCATCTACGCTCAAAAGCGCAACTGCCAAAAGCCATGTGCCCTACGTCTCAACTGGGAAGGAAAGGAGACAGAAAGTGGAGGGAGGCAGCAGGCATATGGCCTTCTCTTTGACTGCCGAGCGGAAAGGTTTTCGATCTATTCGCCGACTCCGAGGTTCATCCCTATTTTTCGACTGTTGACGCCCTGCAGCCACGGCTTCGTTACAGAGTCAATCAGCGCAGTATCGCAGATGCCAGATGCCAGATGCGCATTGCTCAGAGCACGCGCCGCTTCTCCGTTCCCATGGCAAGGAGTGCTTCTTTCTGCGGGGCACTTATCTTCGGGTTTCCTGAAGCAGGGTCCACCCATCATGCTTTGGCCGTCACCAGTGCACACAATACACTCAGGTACTATGCTTCTGCAAGAGTGCCAGAATCCCAAATGAAAGTCGATGCTCATGCGTATATCTGGCAATAAGTGCCGAATGAATGGCGCAGCGCATGGCACAACTTGTAAGAAGGGAACTGATGCGCACAACTCATTCAATGCAACAACACGGGTTACGTAACCGTGATCTTTACCCTTCTCACGAGCATATCCATCACATGTGCCACAAGTCGACTGCACTGCACTGCACTCGACGGAACACGGTGTATCGCAGAGCATCGTCCCAAAGGGTGCGTGGGCACACGTGGCACAGATGCGTGTCTCAAGCTAAACGGTGAACGGCAGCGGATCGATCGCAAATCGATTCGCACACGGTTAGTACTCGATGTCAGAAGGATGGGAATCAAAGCGCCTCCCCAAGATTGTACATGGCAGGATCACGGCAGCAACACACGAGCCTCAGAAAAGCCTCAGACAAGCCTCAGGCGAGCCTCAGACGAGCCTCAGGGAAGCCTCAAACGAGCATCAGACGGGCATCAGAAGAGCCTCAGACGAGCCTCAGTGGAGCCTCAGACGAGCCTCGGGGAAGCCATACACATTCGGCTTGGAATCCATGCGCACCATAGAAGCTGAGGTACACGAGCGCGGTGTTCGTCTCTAATGCTGAAGTAAGTGCTGCCGCCCCGCGGTCGCTCAAGTTGTTCCCTGCAGTCAATGCCACGGTCGTCATCTCTAAGGCGTCATCAGCTAGTGTGGTGCACAAGTGGTGGTGGCCACTGTGTCCGAGGTGCAGCACAATAGGTACGATTCTACACGGGAGAACAGGAAAGGGAACGTACCGAGAGGGAGAACAGTTTAGAATCCCACCAGTTTTTCCCCGGAGGGGTAAAAGTGCCGCTTCCAAAAGGCGCTTTCAACGCCATTCGCCGCTGGCACTCACACTCAAACTCGTCGTTACTGATATCTCCCACAGTAGAATCTGAACTACTGTGGAAGATATCAGTGACGATGAGTTTGAGCACGAGTCGGAACTAGTGTGGAGGATATCAGTGACGATGAGTTTAAGCGCGAGTACCACCGTTAAATGACGTTGAAAGCGAGAACTGATAGAGACAATATTCCTCCTGAGAAACGTCTGACACCATCCCCTGCTGTCGAGGGAAATGGGACTGCTTCAGGTACGGGAATCTTCGCCACGGGAATCGTTTTCCCCGAAGGGAACCCCTTCGGGAAAGACGGGTGGCATTCTAAACAGTTCCCCCTCGCATGACTTGCCCTTTCCCTGTTCTCGGGTGCAGAATCGCAACCACTGCGGCGCGCGCGCAATCCACGCACGCAAGCTGCCTGTCGGGATAATGGCGCTCCCTGCGAAGAGCACATCGGCATGCAGTCTGTGCATGTGTGCAGCGGCGCCACAAAGATCCCGGGGCCCAAGGACGATACCCTGCCACCATCTCCACGCACCGGTGTCCAATCTTTGCACACACACGCCCTTCACATGGTTTGCGCCCTGCATTCCTCGAGCACTGGTGCGCGCGGGCGCAGTGACACGCACGAGAGCCGCATGTGACACGCACGAGAGCCGCATGTGACATACACGAGAGCCAGAGTGACACGCACGAGAGCCGCATGTGACACGCACGAGAGCCGCATGTGACACACACGAGAGCCAGAGTGACACGCGAGAGCCGCATGTGACACGCACGAGAGCCGCATGTGACACACACGAGAGCCAGAGTGACACGCACGAGCCGCATGTGACAACGCACGAGAGCCGCATGTGACACACACGAGAGCCAGAGTGACACGCACGAGAGCCAGGCCCCGCAGCGCGTTCCCGCACCACACATTCCCGCATCCACATGTTTCCCGAGCCCCCGGAGCAGCGCTGAGTCAGGGGATCCCTCGATCCGGAAGTGGCGGAAGTGGCGGAGGTCGCCGGCGCATGCGTAGGCCACAGATGCGAGCGCTCACACTCCAGGCTCAATTTCTCGAGGGAGTCGTTCTGCTCGATGCCCTTGGCGAGCTCCTCCGCTCCCGAGTCCGAAATCAGATTCCCTGATCCGCACCGCGACCCCTTCTCATCAGGGATGCTCACTCGGCGACGCATGGGGGGCAGGCGCGCCGGTGGGCGAGACTGGGGCTCCCATCCGAGCTTTCAGCTTTGGCAGGCTGTGGGGCATCCCACCGAGCACGCTCTGGCGAGCACCGGCGCCGGCTTTAAGATGACGCATGCTGATGATGGCACGTGTCACTGAAGTAGCGCCATGATTGGCATGTGCGTGACGTCATGCTTTGGCTTGTGTGCGGGAGACCGAGACGAGCGGGTCAATAATCTGAGGTGGTGACTTTGGAAATTAGTGCTGCGTCATGCGGCAGTCGTGGCGGAAAGAGTACAGTGCGCTGCCTGCGGTAAGGACGATCGTGCTGTCGGGCAAAGGTGTCGTGAGAGTTACAAGCTATGGCGACGGGAGGACGTGCAGGCACGCACTGCCGAGGTGGAGCACGCGCAGAGAGTAGTTGCCCTGCAAGGCGTTGCCCAGCTGCGCCGCGCCGAGGTTGCCGACTTGGTTGCCTGCCTCCAGCCCAGCGGCGTTTCCGCAACCCGCTCACGCTCGCGCTGACCGCAGCGAGGCGCCGTGGCGGGGAAACTTTTGAATCTCACGCGCAGATTGCGATCTGAGCAGTGTGGAACATAGCTTCGGCGTACAAGAGCCGCATTGGAGCGCAGCCCTGAAACCCTAAATATGGAACAAAGCTTCGGCGTACAAGAGCCGCATTGGAGCGCAGCCCTGAAACCCTAAATATGGAACATAGCTTCGGCGTACAAGAGCCGCATTGGAGCGCAGCCCTGAAACCCTAAATATGGAACAAAGCTTCGGCGTACACGAGCTGTATTGGAGCGCGGCCTAAAACCCTAAATATGGAACATAGCTTGGGCGTACAAGAGCCGCATTGGGCAGCTGAAACCCTAAATATGAACATAGCGTACAAGAGCCGCATTGGAGCGCAGCCCTGAAACCTAAATATGGAACAAAGCTTCGGCGCACACGAGCTGTATTGAGCGTCCTAAAACCTAAATATGGAACATAGCTTGGGCGTACAAGAGCCACATTGGAGCGTCCTGAAACCCTAAATATGGTACAAAGCCGGGCGTAGAGCCGCATTGGAGCGCGACCCTGAAACCCTAAATATGGAACATAGCTTGGGCGTACAAGAGCCGCATTGGAGCGCGGCCCTGAAACCCTAAATATGGAACAAAGCTTCGGCGTACAAGAGCCGCATTAGAGCGCGGCCCTGAAACACCGATCGGGGCGCAAGCATATCTCTGCTGTGTGGCTTGCAGGATGACACGCCTCGTGTAACGAGAGGAGGCTCGCCCTTTGCTGCCCTCGCAAAGTCCTTCAGCCAGCCTGGGCGCCTCGGCGACAGCGATGGCGCGCGCGCCCGACGATGGCAGCACCGTCGTCAGAGGCGTGAAGAAGCCCTGCCGGCGTACATCAGCGTGGCGCCATACTTCACCGAACGGAAATCGCATCTCGCAATCTCACAGCAGCTCGTGCTACTCTGGTGGGTATGCATAAGCGTCTCGAGTCACTCCGCAAATTTCCTCAACACTGGGTATTTGACCATGGAAAACAATATATATGAATGATACGCTTGTTGGGCTATAGATTTTTCACGCCGGATTTCGCCGATTGCTCATCACAAGTTGAGGCGGCGCCCCACCATACTTAAGATGGATCACGTTTTGGCTAGAACCGGATCAGCCAATCGCAAAGGAAAAAAGGGATTGCGTGTATTGGCCCAATAAAAAAAGTAAGCCAATGAACTTGTAGCCCTCAACGAGCCCTTTACTGTCATATATTGAAACCGCCGAAAATCCTATTGGCTGATCCGGCTTTCGCCATAATATGTGTGCTATTGCATATAACAAAATCCACATTCAAACGTTCGTACGACTTTGTTCAGAAACGCAAAAGGGCAATGTTTGTACGATTTTATAGACGAGTTTCCGGATCAAAATTACTGTAAAGGCAGATTGACTCAGAGCCCGATAACATCTAGTGTGTGGGAACAAAACCCATCGGCCCCATCGGGTGTGCCACATTCCCCCCCCTCGGGCAACTCGGGAGGGGTCTAGGCAGCACGCACTGACGAGATTGAGCTCAAGCAAGGCGGCATTGGACTGCAGAGCCTTGGCGATTGCCGTAGCCCCTTCATCCTCGACTCGATTGTCTGTTCAATCATCTCCTCATCCCGGCTCACCCCGAGGGGCCTCCAGATCCACGCAAGACCCGGCAGGGAATGACCTCTCCTTGGATGCATCAAAGTTTTGCCCAACATCAAATTTTGCAACAGGTCGCCACTGTCAGCTCAGCACCCACCAGCGACGCCGACGGCGACTTCGTACTAGCATGCGCTGAAAGTGGCTGCTACAAGACTGCCGCGAGGCCACTCTCGTCAAAGGCTGCCACAACCCAAATGCTGTAAATGAGTGTGAAGTGTAAAGGCAGTGAAGGGGGTCGCCGCGCGCGCTTGGTCCATGGGGGCAGTGGGCAGAATCTACAACAATCGGGATGCGAGGGGAAGGAGGCAGGCCGCACTCCAAAGTGATAAGCGGTGCAGGTACGGGTTGTCCACCAGGGCTCCCGCCAGGGCGATGGCACCAGGATCTGAAATATCATTGGCTGGCCCACCAAAGAACAAGCAACCCGTTACGCCCTTTTCAGCGGCATCCTGTGCATCAGGCCTCTGGAGGCCCCCGGCTGCGCCCCCCTTCACCGACCACAGTACAACTGCCGTCCGAAGCGTCTATCAAGAATGTGTCCGGCACATGAAGATGAATCCAACGGCACCCTGCACTCGCTGCGCGCTATGACCAAGCAACGAGAGGTATCCTCAATCCGCCCGCCACTCTCTGAAAGCCGATCTAACGTATGGAAGGCGCTTTCAGCGACGCCCACAGAAAGATCCAATGGATGATCGGCCAAAACACAGTAAACAACCAGGGGCGGGGTAGGGAGCGCATGGCGGCTGGGGAGTGCACGAAGACACGATGGGTGGCGCTGCTCACATATCAAAGAGAGGTTCTGCAAGGTGGTGGTCGTGCTGAGGAATTTGGCCACGCCAATGGCGCCTTCGTCCAGGATGAGGCACTCTGAACCCAAACCGCCAATCAAGCGGCAGTGCACGTCAATTGCACCAATCAAGCAGCAGTGCACGTCAATCGCACCATGTTGCACAGACCCCACGCGCCGCGCTGATGCGCATCCCGGGAAAGGCAGATAATAAAGCCTGGAGGGGGGGGGTAGGCAGCAATGCCGAACTCGAGCCGCACGCCACGCGAAGCCTTGCGCCATGTGGGTGCCTGCAGACATCGCCCGTGAGGCCAGCGCCCGGCCTTGATCGCGCATGGCGACACCAGCAGCCACGGGTGCATGCTTGGGCGGCACGGTTCATTGTCCTTGCTCGTCCTCTGGTGCGCGGTGAAAACGGATGCTGCAGATGAGTCCGCGGTGAAAACGGACGCTGCAGATGAGTCCGCGGTGAAAACGGACGCTGCAGATGAGTCCGAGGTGAAAACGGACGCTGCAGATGAGTCTGCGGTATAAAACGGATGCTGCAAGCCGCGGGGTTTACTGTCAAGCTTCAACGCCATCGGGACGCCCTTGTCAAATGAGGCAGTTGCTGTGACTCGACACGCTGCCACCCCTTTGATATCGTACCCTGCCACCGCCTTGCCCCCCCCATCCCCTTTCTTCCCCTCACCTCCCTCGGCCCGTGTTCGTCACCTCAAGTGTTAATTCCTCTCCTTGCTCAGCTCCCCATGGCGCTGGGGAGGAAGGGTTTCGGGTCCCACGAACACCCTCTCAAATATACGAGCCGCTGCTCCGGCAGATGCGGGAAGTCTGAGTCCAAGGGCAGCCCCGGACTGGGCATCAGCCCAGTAATGCATGCGCGCCGCAGCCAGGAGGATAACCGGCCACGGGCGAATCGTTCTCAAGCCCTTGATCCACCCTCTCACATTGCGCGCCGCAGCCAGGAGGATCACCGGCCACGGGCGAATCGTTCTCAAGCCCTTGATCCACTCTCTCATATTGCGCGCCGCAGCCAGGAGGATCACCGGTCACGGGCGAATCGTTCTCAAGCCCTTGATCCACCCTCTCACATTGCGCAGAACGCCCTTCACATCAAAGGGGCGGAGACGATGTCAGCTCAGCTGCTCAGGCCTGCACTATGCGCCTGCCAGGCAGGTGCGCCCTTCACCGCTTCGCCCTCCGCAAGACACGTCACTTCTGCGGTGACCTTTATTTGAGACCCCGGGTGACAATGGCAGCGCTTGAGCCCGCAATTTGGTGGACACAGACACAGGAACAGGAGGCCCTTAGCGTTACGGCCGGAGCCAACCTGCCCGCCCTAGGCCCGACACTGCCACGTGGGAGCTTCCGATTCCGGCATTTTCCTTCCTCCGCGAATCCGCACTGCACACAGCGCCTCCCTTCATCGCCAGTGGTAATCACGTGGCGCTCCACCTGTAATCCCGAGCTCGTCGAGCCTCTCTTTCAGGAACACCAAGCCCTGGTTCTCCCTCTCCTTCACGAGCTTCTGCTGCCGGACCTTCTCGTAGGTTCTCACGAAGTACCCCAGCTGGGCCTTCTCTGCGATCTGCATCGGAGTCTCGCCCGCCTGCTTCCCCAAGGCCGGCGCGCGCCGCACGTCAGAGCTTCCGCGTGCCGCCGCCCCAGCTTGCGCTCACTTCGTGGGACCAATCGCAGCCTTTCCTGCGTGGCACGACTGGCCATAACGACCAGCGAGGCAGCGCCGAGGTCCTGCGCCAGGTCTCCATATCCCTCTCTCAAAGACTGTATCGGCCTTCTCCCCGCTTGAAGTACAAAATGGCCTCATGTCATGCTTCGCTTCTCCGGCTCATATCGTTCCGCGACGCCCGCGAGGAGGCGGATCACCTCCAGCAACTTCGAAGCAACTGTGATTTGCGAAAGCCCACAAGATACCTGGAGCACCATTGCTCAGTTTCGGAGGCGATTCGTGCGTTCACTCTGCCTGCTGTCCAACCCCGCCTCATGCCAGACTCCCTGTGCCCTCCTTCTTGCCACTGGCCGGCCCTCGACATGCAATTTCCAATTACTTGCAACTCCGTTCTCGCTACAGATGTGTTCTGCCGTATCCTCAGGAGAAATGGATCTGTATAAATGGGCGCCATTCTTTTGCCATTCTTTTGGTCGCGTCTCGTTTCCCCTCACACCATCCAGATGGGCGACTGCAAATAACATTGCATCAAACTCTATACTGGATGCCATCGCATTATAGAGCTTTGTGGCAGACTAGATCCCGGGGCTCCTGGTTTGACACCTGGCGCGGCAAACGAATACACAAACTAGACCCAAGGAGAGAAGGACGAAGAGCCGGCGGCGACGCCGGCGGATGGCGTGCCTTATTCGGAATCTCCGGATCCATGTCCTTGGGCAGACCCCAGATAAGCAGTGCTATGGTATCAGTGCGGCCGTGTTGCGCTGCAAGATGCAGCGGTGTGTTCCCCTCCTGACACCCCACAGCCCTAAACCCCTTGATTGAGTTCGTCGCATCCCCCACAATGCCATCCATATCTCAGCCCAACTCCACCAGATTGACTTGCCACTTATTGGGACGGTGAAAAAGCGGAAACCCACTGCATCATCATGCAAGCGAGAGGGGCACCGCCTCAAACAGAACCTTGCGTCACACGGATTTAATCTATCCGACGAGAAGTGAAATTCGTGAACTTGTAGAAAAGAGAGCCTGGTAGAACCTAATACCGGGACTTCGTGCGAGTGAATGTGGGTTTAGAAAAGTACTTCCTACACATGGATGGCATTTTGATTCTAAAGTGTAATGCGTCACGCACATATCTAAGGTGGTAGGGTTGCACACTCGACTCTCACATATTTAAGGTGGTAGGGTTGCACACTCGACTCTCACATATCTAAGGTGGTAGGGTTGCACACTCGACTCTCACACTCACATACATATTTAAGGTGGTAGGGTTGCACACTCGACTCTCACATATCTAAGGTGGCAGGGTTGCACACTCGACTCTCACACGGTTGGTTTGTTTCCAAGCTGCCATGGTCAAAACAGCCCAAACATGTACCAGGCTCCAAAGGGCCTTGCGCCGGAGCATATGCCTGCGGGCGTCTGGCAGTGTCATCAGAATATGCCTGGAGCCCGTTGTTGGCATCGTCATTGAAGCTGCCATAGCTCCTGCACCCATACAGGTTCGGGTTCATGCCAAACCGGTCTGCGAGGACCACGAGGAGCCGGGGAAGTCGGCCGCCTTAGTCACCGGGACGATCTCAAGCAGTTGTTGTTCAATATCAGGTCAGCGCGGTGGTTGAAGGAAGGGAGACCGTCCTCGGCACTATCATGGGTTCGGAGCCATCTCCCTTTTAGTGGCCACGATGATGCGAGATTTGACCTGATATTCAACAACAGCTGCTTGAGATCGTCCCAGTGACTAAGGCGGCCGACTTCCCCGGCTCCTCGTGGTCCTCGCAGACCAGTTTGGCATGAACCCGAACCTGTATGGGTGCAGGAGCTATGGCAGCTTCAATGACGATGCCAACAACGGGCTCCACGCTTATTCTGATGACACCGCCAGCAGACGCCGTACTCTTCAATCGGCACCAGGACCCCGCAGGCATGCGAGCTGCCGTAAGGCTCTTCGGAGCTGCTGCGTCCAAAAGGCAGCACACGTGGCCTCGAGACTCGAACTCTTTCGTGTGGCTCAATATCCATCAATTCCTCTCAGCGAAGAAATCCAAATATGAGCCTGATATTCACAAAGGACCAAAAACCAAAGATGTTCTGAAACCGAAAGTCGTTCGACCCGGTTTCACCTCCCTCTGTTGCGTTGCACGTCCACCTCCTACTTATCAGCAGTACAAAGGTGCATCTGGTCACTCAGGACGCACATCGTCCTGCAGCTCTACTGTTGCCTTATTCTCCAACAGGATCTTGAGGATCTCCACGTGACCGCTGAGTGCTCCAACGTGCAGCGCGGAATATCCGATCTGTGCCCAACTCCCACACCCTGATCCTCAACCCTCTCGTCGATGCCACTCCTCTCTTCCTTCCCTTCAGCGCCTTCTTCATCCCCAGGGAAATGAAGGACCTCCCCAGAAATACAAAACCATACGCTTTGACTGAGAGGAAAGGGCTCGTGCATGCACTCGTTTCCTTCCCCGCCACCTGGCACAGGACCTACAGCCACAAGTAACCCTGTACCCCCTGCTCCCTTCAAAACTTACCACAGGTAACCCTGTCCCCCCTGCTCCCTCTCCGAAACATACCACAGGTAACCCTGTCCCCCCTGTTCTCCCCCGACCTCGTTTCCTCAAAAAGTATTTCAACATATATATGTAGCGGCGCAGCGCATGGAGCGCACCGCATTCAGGAGGTCGACCCCAACAGCATTTTCTGCCAGCAGCACCTTGGCAGCAGTGAAATTGTTCGTGCGGGCCGCCTGATGCAGCGGTGACTCTATTCTCTGCCAAGCACCATTCACCCGAGTCCATCCCCGCGCGTGTCACCTACAGCACGACCATTGCAAGTCACACGCCGCAGGTCCTATACTGCGTCCAGCCATAGCATCTTGAGCGGCTCGAGTGTGTCCTACCTGGCGCCGGTCGAGCTCCTCCACTTGCACCTCCAGGCACTTCTTCTCGAAGCCGAGCACCTATACGAGTGCCCGCCAGTCATTAGATCAAGGGCACTAACGCGCAGTGCGAGTCCCAACATGGTAAAGCTGCCGGCACATCTTTGATTCGGCTGCAATCGGTGCAGTGAATGGCGGGGGCAAGCGCGGCCCACATGGAACGAGATGAACGACTTGCCAGGGGCTCCGTAGATGTGCGAACCTCTATTTTATCGCTCAGCGCATTTGTCTTGTCCACCGTGATGGCCTGGGCGAGCCCGGTGGACGTCTGCAAGGCTATGTGCTGCTCGGTGAGCTCATGGGCCTGTCATAAAACAATCGGCACAGCTCAGGATGTCCATGTTAGGCATCGTCAACTCCAAGGTGGACGACCACGGGCTCTCCAGGGAGCGGACCGACAAGGTGTGAAGAAGCCCTCGCCACGTTTCGACTCGGTCAGGAGAATAAGAATCCACCTTTGCGCAAGGCACTTCTACCGCCTACAGCCCACGTGGCAACTCCTGAGCAAGGTCCTTCCGCCCCGTATTTTCTGCTTTTGTCAAACCGGGTGGCAACCTCTAAGCAAGGCCCTCCGACCCTGCACTCCTCCGTCCTGATCTCCATTATGCATGCTGGTGCCAACGAACGCCACATTCCAAAGTGCGGAAGAAAGGCACGGAGGTGTACGGGAGCCCGGCTGTAAGAAAAAACTTCTCCTCGAGGTGGCCGTAACTCCCTACCTTGCCCTGCAGCTCGGCTATAGTCTGCTCGGACTGAGAGCGCACGGTCAGGAGCTCCTCGGTCAGCTCCTCGACTCGTCCGGACAGGCCGGCCTCCATGTCCTCGTACTGTATCTGCAGTGACTCGTTCTGACGCTGCAGCTCGGCGATAAGGGCTTTCATATTTGTTTCCCTCTCCTGAGCTGCGGCCTTCACCGCCTGTCGCCCAGGAACACAAGGCTCGGTGAAACACACTGCGCCACGGCCGTGCAGCGGTCCACGCATGCGGCCCTCACAGCCGGTCGCCCAGGAACACAAGGCTCGGCGAAACACACTGCGCCACGGCCGTGCAGCGGTCCACGCATGCGGCCCTCACAGCCGGTCGCCCAGGGACACAAGGCTCGGCGAAACACACTGCGCCACGGCCGTGCAGCGGTCCACGCAGCGGCCCTCACAGCCGTCGCCCAGGAACACAAGGCTCGGCGAAACACACTGTGCCACAGCCGTGCAGCGGTCCACGATGCGGCCCTCATAGGTCGCCCAGGGACACAAGGCTCGGCGAAACACACTGCGCCACGGCCGTGCAGCGGTCCACGATGCGGCCCTCAGCCGGTCGCCCAGGGACACAAGGCTCGGCGAAACACACTGCGCCACGGCCGTGCAGCGGTCCACGCATGCGGCCCTCATAGCCGGTCGCCCAGGGACACAAGGCTCGGCGAAACACACTGCGCCACGGCCGTGCAGCGGTCCACGCATGCGGCCCTCACAGCTGGTCGTCTGCATAGCTGGGTGGAGTTCTTTAACGACCAGATTTAAGATTGACCGCTTTCCACTTTAGCTCGACGGAGGCCGCTGCACCTTAAGATTATCTTCCATCGACATGACGCGTCTTTGAAGAGCAAGTCGAACCGCATCAAGCTCCGATCTGTGCCACCCCGATGCAGCGGCAACTCTTGAATTTACAACACGTCGATGCCACGTCTTCAAGAGTGGAATATCGCGATATTACGTCGTGCTCTTGACGTGAATGCTTCCTTCGCTCGTCGAAACAAGTTATTGATTACCTGGTTTCATTTCGGGGTCGCTAAGACAAAACGTGCAGCAAAAAGTCCGAGAGGTAAATAGTACTTCGTGACGAAACCGAGTTAGTTGCAACGCGTTGTCCGCAATGTGAATAAAGTTTCAAGAGATAAAGTTCGAGTCAACCGTCGCCGTTTCCCTCGAAGCGACTTTTCAGTCACTTCAAGAGGTGGCAAGGGTGTTTACGGGCCACACCTGTGCTCATCAGTCAGCTTGTCCCACAATCTTTCAAGGTTGGCCCTGAGCCGTGGTTCGATTTTTCCACTTTTCGCTGTCAGCGCGACCTCCAAGTCAGTCTGCAGTGCATCTTGGCAATGGATGCACAGTTTGTTCCCCATTATGTTATTTCCAGGTTAGGTGCAAGTTTCTAGAGTTGAGAGGCCATCATTACACGGATTCAATGAGCACACGCGAGATGACCAGTTCAGTTCTCGAGGACGTCTGGCGCATAAGAACGCCCTGTTACAACTAAGCTCTCACACCGGCGAACGAGGGCAACCAAAAAGTATCAGCACATGATATATGCGTGCACTGACGACTGAGATCGTCTTTGGGTCTGCGCCTTCGCTTGCTCGTGGCGTCGTGGCTCGTGGGTGACTTGCGTTGGTACGCGTCAAGCGAAGGTATCGCCCAGTTCTACTGACCGGTTTGTCGAACAGGCGTCACGACCCAAATCGCTCTTGACGCCTCCCATTATCCCCCGGTTCTCCCGAATATTTATACACTGTCGTTGTACAGTGTATAATTATGGCTATCACTATATAAAGACGGAATATTATTTGGGAAGGGTTATACGCGCTGGAACTGGAACGTGGTTTCCGTCTCAGTCCCGAAAAAATTCTGAACCAGCGTGACGGTCATATCGTCTCGCATCGTCTCGCGTGTCATCGTGAATTTAATTTCCAGGATTATTAAAACAAATCATCTATTTATCTTCCATCGATATCGCGGATACGATTGCCGTTGGCGTTGACTCGCTCAAGGATAAAGAGCTGCGCACCAACATGTACTGCTCATAATTTTCTCAACGGTCCTTCGCTTCGCCTCATGGGCGGAACGATGTCGTGGCTGCTGTGTTATGCGCAGGGATTTCGGAAGTGTTTGACTGCTTTTTATTTTTCAGTTTGTTTATGCATATGTGCCGACTCACGATACTCGTTTTGTGCAGCTTGTGTCGCAGGTTTTCCGATGGCGAGGAGGGGCGCGCTTTCTTGAGGTGTGGAAGTCTAGGGCAACCTAGCTTGGGATCACACCCAACCACATCGGACCCACCTTGTTCTGACGTTTTATTCAACTCACTTTGAATATGCATACAAGGTTTGAGCAGCATCGGGTTGGGATAAGCTACAGACTGATTTTGTTTTTGGGTTTATGGCGTCTTCTTCGCGACCTCTTGGGGTGTGGACGTCAAGGTTGGGCATGCCAACCTTGCTTGGGTTCGAACCCAACCACATCAAAGGCATCTCATTTGCATATATTCATGCACTTGTCTTCGATATTCATGCAAAGTTTTAGGATCTTTGAGTTAGGATAAGCCTTAGGCAGATTTATCTTTGTGGGTTATGGCGCATTGTTTCCTTCTTGAGGTCGACACAAAGCATGAAAAGCTTTGCAGCCGAGGGCTTTTCGTGCGTCCTAGCGCACCAAACTTGGCACTAATATTGCTGACAGTAATATTAGTGCACCCTCTTAAGCGCAAAGACTTTCATTGAGTGTACACGGAATGGTCGCCTCTTGATAAAGAGTAATTTGGGTTTGGGTTTAACGTACCCAAACCCAAAGATGCCAATCAGCCGAGGGCTTCCCGTAAGTTCTAGATCACGAAACATGGCATAAATACTTCCAACGTATGTAACTTCAAGTTACGCGAAGCTCAAGGCTTCAAGTTACTTGTGCGCGAAACGAGCAATTTATTTCTAAGGCAGATTTATTGGGTTTGGGTTCGAACGTACCCAAACCCAAAGATGCCAAAAAGCCGCACAAATGTCCCCAATTGTCACTCTTGCTGGTAGATTTTGTCAAGATTCTGTCCGTTACTTTCCGTTACTTATATATTCCTCATATATTGCTGAAATCTGTATAGGCAGCCCTGACTGGGAGTCCCGGTCAGGCCCCTATGACAGACTCCTAGGACCAACACTGGACTGCTGACTGATCTATAGGTTCGTGCTGTGACACACGCTGTGTCACAGGTAGGCTAGACTCCGAAACCGTCCGAGACCGTTCCGGGTATATCTAGCTTAGGGTTTATTTATCTTATGAGTTTATCCACACAGTTCGGGAGTTTCTGATATCTAGTGAACTAGGATATTCCAGTAGGTCGTGGCCCCATCCACGCTTTTATTCCACTTGCTGATTTGGCCATGATTGGCTAAACGGCCGCTTGGAGAGGTGGTGCGCGCATGCGCGTTTGGGTGCGACTAGGATTTATGGTATGAATTGTTTGCGGTAAGCAACTGGGAGTGGCGGCTATGGGGACCGCGCCTCGTTACGGACTAGTCTTAGCAATGTTCGGATCCAGTTTTGCACCGGCACTGGCCCTGCTGGTTACTGTTTTCTGGGCTGGTGTTCGCGACACCTTCGACTACGACGACATCTTCGAGTGCCCCTCGCCGCTCCGCTCTCTTAGCTCCTCTCCGCTGCTGACCATTACCATTTTTCCGCTACCACACCCAACCGCGCGACTGCGTACCACCTCCCCTCTGGCTTTTCAGAGTATGGGTATGTTAACCCGAGCGAAGAAGTCCCTGGACAGGGACAGTGACATCGACGCCTCGCTGAGGCTATTAGACGGAGTTCGGAACAGTCCGACGGTGCGTACGCCAACTGTTCCGAACCCCGCTCCGAATTCGAACGAAGATGCAGACGTGGCGACCAGGAAGTACTTGCAGGAGCAGAGCAAGCTGGTTGACGACGTCTACAAAGCGCGGCTGCACCGCCAATGGGCCAAGGGTGTCCGAGAGGATGTCCTTGGGGACAAAAAGCACCATTTTCGCGGTACGGACGACGCTGGCCTCCTCTCCGAGCTGGTGGTGCAGCTGCGTACGGAGTTTCATTCAGCTGGGCTGGAGCTGGCATCTTTTGACCTCGACGACCCTCTGGCTCGTGTGGTGACCAAAGTCAACGGCTTGCTCTTCGACGTTTTGGCTCTGGTTATCGAGAAGCACAGCAACGCCTACGTCTGGTTGACTGGCACCGACGCCTCGTCTGACCGTGATGGACGGCGAGCCCTGGTGGACATCATCAAGGGCTGTGTACCTGTGGCGCTACGTGAGTCGCACCAGGAGGAGCACGCCGCGTTACGTTATCCCGCAGACACTGACCCGCAGCCCATCTTGGCTCGGGAACAGCGTCTGGTGCGGGATAACAAAGCTACGGACTGGACACCCACCGAGGAGACCAGGAAGCTCTCCCTATACAACCGGCTGGACCCGGTGTTTTACACCGCGGTCAAGGTGCGGTATCCTCTCGCGGCCGACCTCGCGCATGTGTCCTTGGCATCTCTCCGCTCCCTTGTGGTGGAGATCTATCAGGCTTGGGCGCAGACGGGAGCGGGGAAGGCAGTCTCGGGCAAGAGCGGCATCTCCGCGCAGCTCTCCAGCACCGAGTACGGCGCCCTCCTCAACAAGATCAACGAGCTTCAAGACTTACTACGGCAGCAACGCGGGGCGG
The DNA here is from genome assembly GCA_001247695.2 of Cymbomonas tetramitiformis. Lineage (NCBI taxonomy): Eukaryota > Viridiplantae > Chlorophyta > Pyramimonadophyceae > Pyramimonadales > Pyramimonadaceae > Cymbomonas > Cymbomonas tetramitiformis. The sequence goes on from LGRX02012197.1 coordinate 27,178, forward strand.
ACGCACCGCCGGCGCAGCAGCAGCGGCAGCAGCCGCAGCGTCAGCAGCGACAGCAGCCGCAGCGCGGTGCGCAGCGGGGATTCCGTGTCGGCACGCACCCGCTGCCTGCAGTCGGTTTCGACCGTGACGACCAGAAGGCGAAGCCCTTCTGCGGAAGGTGCAAGAAGGCGGGAAAAGGTGAGCAGTATCACTTCTACCGCGACTGCCCGTTGGGCGGGCGTCAGCATCCCCCGCACTCGGCCGCGGCATTCTGCATTCCCATCGACGAGGAGGACGCGGAGGGGGTGCGTGCATTGGCCATGTGTGCCCTGTTCCAGCAGGCGGCGGATGATGGGGCCGAGGCTTTTGCCACTGCGGCATCTACGTACGGGCCGCCTGCGGTACTCTGTGCGGGTGCGGTGGGCGGGATCGATGTGTCCGCCTACGGCTTCACGGTAGAGCCGCAGCAGCCTGCTGACGAGCCCGCAGGTGACGACATTCATCAGCGGCTGGACGATCTCGCCGCGGAGGTCCATGCCGCGGCAAACTGCAAGGTGCACTACACCCACGCATCCTTCCCACCACCGGCGGTTCTCGAGCCGCATGCATCGGCTCTGGTGTGCGGCCCCGCGGCAGCGGGGAACATGCCGGAGGAGCAGGTTCCGGCAGGTGGTGCGGCGGCATCGGCATCCGCCGTGCCGGCCCCTGCTATACCTGTCTCGCAGGAGGAGGATGTGAAGCCCGTGCCGCTTCAATCGGCGCGGGTGACTGCCACGACGGACGGTAAGTACTTCCCAGGGAGAATAATTTCCGAGTCATGGGTGGTGCTTAGAAGCACCTTGGTTTCACAACAGACTTTGAGGACTTCCAGGGAGGTGGTCTGCAACCAGGGTTGCTGAGGAGTCAGCCCAACTGCAGGCCTCACGGCTTCTGCAAGTTCCTTCCTCCCGGGCGGGCGGGTGTGGGAAACTTTTTGAATTGGTAGACTCGGAGCCCGAAGTTCTCGCAGAATGAAGTGAAGTGAACTGTCGCAGCTTATTTCAAAAGCTCCGAAAGTCTCTTCATCTTCACGGGCTCTGCCCAAGCGACACAAACTCGCGAACTGGCCATCTGTGTCGCATGCTCCGCATGGACACCGATGTCACTCAACCAATCAGAAAGCACCTCTGTGTTCTGGCTCTGCCTGAACACAGATCTGACTCAACTGTCACGGTTCCCCCGTGACTTCGTAACCAATCAGAACACAGAGAAGTCGACCCCGCGGATTGCTCGGCTCTGCCTTGAGAAATCCTCGGGAGAAAATCCGCAAAAAATTCACAGGTCCTCGTCGAGCCTCGGGCTCATTTTTTGCAAGCAGAAATTTTCTCCCCCGTACTTCCCAAATAATTTAGAAAATAAATTTTCTCAATTATTTACACAAGTACTTCCCAGGGAGAATAATTTCCGAGTCATGGGTGGTGCTTAGAAGCACCTTGGTTTCACAACAGACTTTGAGGACTTCCAGGGAGGTGGTCTGCAACCAGGGTTGCTGAGGAGTCAGCCCAACTGCAGGCCTCACGGCTTCTGCAAGTTCCTTCCTCCCAACTGGCTGGCGCTTCAGCTACCCAACCGCCGAAGTTGTTTGCTACCAGCCTTGTGCTTACCCCAGCACTTCCACTTACATTCAATCTGTTTCATCCTGGCAGCTAACCTCTTCGGCAGCTCCAGCCTCCGAGCTTTCGTCAGCTGCTCATACCTCTGGTATGCATTGGAGACCCAGTCTCCTTGCAGCTTAATCAAGAGGTGGTCCACCCCAAGGTTGAAGGCCACCGTGGCCCCCCCCCTCCGAAAACTGTGACCCGAGTACTTACTCGGGTCCAGACCGATCTTCCGGATCAGCTTCTTCATCTCCCCCACGAACACTCCGTGTGTCATGGGCACAGTCCTGCCCCTTGACTTCCACAGGAAAGCCGGGCTCTCCGGCTCTGCCGGGGTTAGCTCAAAACACTTGGCTAAGGCCCTCTTCGGGCACAACATTCCTCCTGTGGCCCTCATGGCCACTCTGTGTGTCCTTTCCTCGAATTGGATCACTTTCGAGAACACTAGTGTCACCCACACTGTCTCATTCCTCATCTCAAAGTCCTTTCTTCTAAGGACCCGCCTAACATTAAAGGCCTCCACTTTTCCAACACAGACATTGTCTTTTCTAAGCAGGCACAACACAGCAGTCAACATTGCTGCCCACAAAGTTACCATGTTACAGTCATCAAAATCCATCACTTGAAACATTCTTGCAAGTATATACAATGTAATTGCTAGCTTCTGTTTTACTTCATCTCCCAGCAGCCTCTTCAGGCCTCTCATAGTCTGAGCTACTTGGAATCTGTGGCTAACAGGCACCCACTCATACTTCGCCTCTAGGTGCAATCTTCTAACACCAGCTGTATAGCTCTTCAAGGTGGATACTTTGCAAGTCTGTGACTGGAAAACATAAAACATCGCTAGATCCTCATCTGACACCGGTACCACCGGTCCTTCTCCGAAGGCTAGCATAAATCTGACAAAGGCTCTCTGGCCGGTCGTGTGGTTCTTCTTTGTGTTCTCCGCATCAGCAACACTCAAGATGAAGTTCCACCTGGCTCTCAGCCATTCCTTGGGCTTTGCATACTCTGCATTGCCCCTCTTCCCCCCTCCATGGTCAGTCACATACCAATCTTCTTCCATGCCTTCCCCTTTGGGGCTGTCACTGGGCAGGCTACCAGCACCACCGGCCACCTTGTGGGGCCACAGTCCTTTCTCAATCCCCTAACCCCATTGGGTGAGGTGAACACATCTGTGTCTTCTGGGATATACTCAAGTATGATAAACAGCCCAGCCTCAATGGCTGGCACTACCAGCTCCAGCCAGAATCTCTCAGTGGGCCAGAAGGGTAGCACAAACACTGCAGAGGTTGTGTTGGGCGCTGCTCGCTTCTCCCTCAGGAAGTGGGTCAGAATTTCCCACAGCAAGGAGAAAGGTGGGTTGCAGTACACATTCAGCCCCCTCCACTGCTTCATCAAACAAGAGTCCTCCTTGGACCACCAACGAAAACACCGGGAGTTCGCTCCCACTTCATCACAGCATGCATCCACTGCAAAGGGTTGAGTGGCCTAACTTTGTCCCACAACCAGTCCTGCACCATCCAATCATCCAGATCCCTCGGGGCCTCCCTCCTGGACCACCCCTTCAGCAGGTCATGGAACCTTCCCATTTGGCTCCTGCTCAAGGCATCAGCCAAGTCATTGGCCTTGGTGGAGATCCTTTTCATCACCAGCCTCACATCATGTTTGATAGTCAGCAACAAAATCTCCTTCAACAATGGAATGAAAGTTGCCTTCCCCCACAGGTTCCTTGTCATCAATCTGGCTGCTTCGTTGTCACTCCACATGACAACCTTGCACCCTCTCAACAGGTGTCCCCACTTCCTCAGGGCCCAGAAAATCACAAATAGCTCCAAGTAGTTAATGTGACTCGAAGCTTCATCTCTGAAAGGGCTAAAAGGCTGCACCTTCCACTGCCTCACCTCCTCCCATTTCACTGCAAACCATCTTCCCCCGAAGAAACCACCCATTCCTCCGTCCACTGCTTCCTCCCCAGCAGCATCTACTGCAAAGAAGTCTCTCACTACAGGCCTTCGGTTCAGTACCACTGCCTGACCATTATACTCCTCCAACAATTTGGCCAACCACATCAAGTCCCGGCTGAGGTCCCTTGGCACCGTGTCATAGAACCTCCTCATCTTGCCAGCTCTCCCAATAAAATCATACCCGGACCTCAGGAACATCTTGGCCCCATACACTACCCGTGCACAGAACATCAACTGGCCCACCAATCTCTGCACCTCCTTCACTCTCACTGTCTTCAGCACAGCCATCTCCCTGCAGGCTAAGGCCACCTTCTGGACTCGGCTCTCCTCCACACTCATCGTCACAATCCCTAGTCCTGAGTGGTTGGACTGCAATCTAATTCCTAAGAAGACCAAATCCTGTCTAGGTGACTCCACCTTCTCCGGGGCCACTTCAAATCCCAGATACTCAACAAGCTCCAGCAGCATCTCAAAGCCTCGCTGACAATCCTCCTCTGAGTCAGCCACCAAAATAAAGTCATCTAAATACACCACAATACCCGGGAAACCTCTCTTCTGCATCATCAACTTCACCAGTTGAGTTATGTCGTGGAAGAGCCCCGGGGCAGCTTTCACCCCAAACGGAAACCTCGTGTCGATCCTCAGTACTCCTCCGAACTCACTCGCCAAGAACTTCCACAGTGGCGCAGCAATCCCCACAAATCTGTACGCACTTTTCAAGTCAATCTTAGCCATGAAACTGTATGGCTGCAACAATCCAAAAGCCTCCTCCACAGACTGAAACCTCCTCTTGTCAATCTCACAATTGTCATTCACTGACAGTCCCACAGGTCTAGACAGGTCGTGAACAATCCTCTCTTTCACCTTTCCGTCCACAACTCTCAGCACAATTCCAAGAGCAGATATACCGGGCACACTTTCAACATCTGTGCGCACCATCCTTCCCGCTGCCTCTTCCTCTTGCAGCTTCATCTCGACTTTCTCCTCGTGCTCCGGTGGCACATAGTTCTCCACTCGGAAGAACTCCTCTGGCTCAGCCTGCTGCCACGAGAAACCCGTAGCAATCCCCCGAACCACGGCTTCCGCGCCCGGCAACTCCCAGGCTGCCTGCGCCCATCTGTCTGCCCGCAGCGTCAGTGGTGACACCACCGCGCCCACCGCCTCCACATCCCGCAGATACTGGCGGTGGTCTGCCTCCGGCACGCCGTATGACGCCAGCGATACCCCCACTGCGGTGAACAACGCCAAAAACTTCGCTGTCCAGGTCCTCTCCGGCTTGCGCGCCTTCTTCCGCGCTGCCTCCTCCTGTCCATCTGCCGGTTCCTTTGGTACGGGCGAAACCGGCTCCCGTACCTCCTCCCGTTCCTCCTCATCCACTGCTAGTCACTTTTCGCATTCCGACGCTCCGTGCGCTGCCGACTTACACTTGCGGCACGCGTGGATAAATCCACAGTCCTTTCCCTTCTTACACCCGCGCGCGAGTTGAAAGAAGTCACACACCGCGTCCTTCCGGTCCGCTTTACCTTTTCCACCTTTGTCCCGGGTGTCACGAACACCCTTCCCTCGGCTGCTCTTGTCATCGAGAAGACGCTTGCCCGCCTCTCCCAGAGTCTCCAGAAACTGGTACTGGAAGCGGAATCCCAACTGTATTGGGTCCCCCGACGCAATCCTTCCTTCAATCATGTCAGCCCGCACCTGTGTGTCAAAATCATACAGGTCCGACCACGCATACCTGTTGTCCAAACTTACAATCCAAGAGACATAGTTCAAAAAATGTTCCCGCTCCGACTCCGGCTCAATCTTTTCAACCATCTTCATATTTTGCGCAAGGAACTGCGCTTTGGTCAGGCGCGGAACCGACACCGATCTCATCTCCCCCGAAACTGGGTCCGCGACAATCTGTTTCCTCAACTTCGCGCAAGGCGCCTCCCTCAGAGCGAGGAAAGAACTGTCACCTTTTCCGGTTGCGGGCGCGTAGCCCGCCACCTTCTGCATCAGGTACGCGTCCATCCGGCGCTTCAAGTCCTCGTCCCGCGCCAGGTCATCCGGCGAGATACCTGCACCTTTCTTACCTCGCTTGGTCCGTTCCTCCGTCGCAACCTCTTCTCCTTCCTCAAACACAGTAGCATCCGCTTCCTCTTCCTCCTCGTTCTCGCTTTCGTCCTCCCGCGTCCGCTTGTCGCCGGAACGGAGCCCCGACGCCGACTGCTGTGGTACCTCCGGGAGTTTGAACTTCAATCGCGTCACCAACACCTCCACGCACTGCTCCGCTGCCTCCCCCAGCGCTGCTATGAAAGCCGGTCTGTCCCTCGCCGGAGGCTTCAATGTCGCCTTCTCTGTCACCTTACCTTGCCCGTTTAGCACCGCGGGTGTAAAAACGCCGGACGCCAGCCCGAAGTTCAGAGTCTCCACTGCGCTCTCCAGCTCCGCCTCCTCAAAGAAACGTATGCACCGATCTAAAGCTGGTGCGACGGCGTCACACTTCTTCTCCGCATTGTTCGCCATTACCAGCATCCGCGTCACTGCGCGCAGGTCCGTGTAAACAGTGTCGCACTGCTCCGATCCTCCGTTCGTTGTTTCGCTTACTGCTGCCATTGCTGCGTTACTTACGAAAATTCTACGAGAACTTGTTTAAAATTTTCAAACTTTTTGAATTGGTAGACTCGGAGCCCGAAGTTCTCGCAGAATGAAGTGAAGTGAACTGTCGCAGCTTATTTCAAAAGCTCCGAAAGTCTCTTCATCTTCACGGGCTCTGCCCAAGCGACACAAACTCGCGAACTGGCCATCTGTGTCGCATGCTCCGCATGGACACCGATGTCACTCAACCAATCAGAAAGCACCTCTGTGTTCTGGCTCTGCCTGAACACAGATCTGACTCAACTGTCACGGTTCCCCCGTGACTTCGTAACCAATCAGAACACAGAGAAGTCGACCCCGCGGATTGCTCGGCTCTGCCTTGAGAAATCCTCGGGAGAAAATCCGCAAAAAATTCACAGGTCCTCGTCGAGCCTCGGGCTCATTTTTTGCAAGCAGAAATTTTCTCCCCCGTACTTCCCAAATAATTTAGAAAATAAATTTTCTCAATTATTTACACGAGTTCCCTGGGTTCGTTCAGACTGTCAACCACGCCGCCATCGCGCCGGTTGACCTCACCGGCTACGACACCGACGACTACGAGGACTTTGCCGACGGCAGCTTCCGGCTGAAGCCGCGGGGTTCGCCTCTGTCGGCCAATCATGCTTCCGGGCCGCCCATGGACGAGCAGAGGACCTACGGTTGTGGGAAGCCGCCCTGGGGCTTTCCTGCCACGGTTGGGCCATGGGGAATTCCTTTCTTCCTTTCCCTCGTTCTTTGCATCTCGATCATGGGGGTGGCAGCCGTGCCCGATGCTCGGTCGGCTGCGGGATTGCCTTCGCCTGGTGGTGATCTCGATTGGGAGACTCCGTCAATTTTCTCCACGAATGAATTTGTTGAATCCGTGATCCCGGCTCAGGGTTTCTTTGTGGCTGACAATGTGCCACCGCTTGAGCCGCCTGAGCCCCCTGACATCTTTCAGGATCTTGCTCAGGCAGATTTGAGCTTCGACATGGCCTTCTTCTACGGTGTGGCTCTTCATGAGAGAGGTCCTTTCGGGAACCCTCCCTTCGGGTCCGACTTGATTGAGACCACAGCTGGCTACTTTGGTGCTGTCGATTGACTTCTTGTTCACTCTGGATGCACACCGACATGGTGGTGTGCGGAACTCCGGTGACTTCAACAACTTTTCTGGTTTATGTTTTGCTTTTGACATCTACAAGTTACATTCTGGCTTGCTAGCTCGGTGCCTTTCAGTTGTTTAGCGGGTGCACAATGCCCGTAGGTTTCTGCACCTGTGCTAGCTAGAGGGTTTCCAATTTGTGTTTCAGAATTGCACAGTTGGATTAGCAGTTAGGTCTGTCAACCTGGCTCCTGCCCTAACTTATCTTACATTATCTGACTCTCCTAGACAGTCACCACCCACAGTGCTGGGGTGGTGTGCTGAAATCTGTATAGGCAGCCCTGACTGGGAGTCCCGGTCAGGCCCCTATGACAGACTCCTAGGACCAACACTGGACTGCTGACTGATCTATAGGTTCGTGCTGTGACACACGCTGTGTCACAGGTAGGCTAGACTCCGAAACCGTCCGAGACCGTTCCGGGTATATCTAGCTTAGGGTTTATTTATCTTATGAGTTTATCCACACAGTTCGGGAGTTTCTGATATCTAGTGAACTAGGATATTCCAGTATATATTGATATGATGGCAGCTTTAAATAGCAGTGACAATTGTGGACAAGCCTCAAAAGCCGAGGGCTTCCCGTGCGTTTTAGCGCATGAAACTTGGCACAAATACTGTCAACATATATACCTTTGAGTTACCTGAAGCTCAAGGCTTCAAGTCACTTGTGCGCGAAACGAGCAATTTATTTCTAAGGCAGATTTATTTGCTTTGGGTTTGGGTTCGAACGTACCCAAACCCAAAGATGCCAAACAGCCGAGGGCTTCCCGTGCGTTCTAGCGTACGAAACTTGGCACAAATACTGCCAACGTATATATATATGAGTTACCTGAAGCTCAAGGCTTCAAGTTACTTGTGCGCGAAACGAGCAATTGATTTCTAAGGCAGATTTATTTGCTTTGGGTTTGGGTTCGCCATGAACCCATAAGCCTACGACAAGACCTAACGTCATTAAACGCAAATATGGATAACTATTGAAGTTACATAAAAGATAACAGTACGATACCGACGTGGTTGGGTTTGATTCCAAGCGAAGTTGGTAAACGCCAACTTTGACTTCCACACCTCAAGAAGGAAACAATGCGCCATAACCCACAAAGATAAATCTGCCTAAGGCTTATCCTAACTCAAAGATCCTAAAACTTTGCATGAATATCGAAGACAAGTGCATGAATATATGCAAATGAGATGCCTTTGATGTGGTTGGGTTCGAACCCAAGCAAGGTTGGCATGCCCAACCTTGACGTCCACACCCCAAGAGGTCGCGAAGAAGACGCCATGAACCCAAAAACAAAATCAGTCTATAGCTTATCCCAACCCGATGCTGCTCAAACTTTGTATGCAAATTCAAAGTGAGTTGAATAAAACGTGAGGACAAGGTGGGTCCGATGTGGTTGGGTGTGATCCCAAGCTAGGTTGCCCTAGACTTCCACACCTCAAGAAAGCGCGCCCCTCCTCGCCATCGGAAAACCTGCGACACAAGCTGCACAAAACGAGTATCGTGAGTCGGCACATATGCATAAACAAACTGAAAAATAAAAAGCAGTCAAACACTTCCGAAATCCCTGCGCATAACACAGCAGCCACGACATCGTTCCGCCCATGAGGCGAAGCGAAGGACCGTTGAGAAAATTATGAGCAGTAAATGTTGGTGCGCAGCTCTTTATCCTTGAGCGAGTCAACGCCAACGGCAATCGTATCCGCGATATCGATGGAAGATAAATAGATGATATGTTTTAATAATCCTGGAAATTAAATTCACGATGACACGCGAGACGATGCGAGACGATATGACCGTCACGCTGGTTCAGAATTTTTTCGGGACTGAGACGGAAACCACGTTCCAGTTCCAGCGCGTATAACCCTTCCCTT
>LGRX02012197.1:36832-70803 GCA_001247695.2 Cymbomonas tetramitiformis
CTCTCACCCCCCCCAACCCCCGTAATTCTTGCATACAGTATTTATTTATTTATTTAAATATTTTATTTAAATATTCAGCACGCGGTAAACTATACTAATGTATATGCATATACTTATATCCGTTTACAATTTATATACTCGTCGTTGATCGGTTGAAATAATATTCTGTCGTAATATAGTTATAGCCATAATTATACACTGTACAACGACAGTGTATAAATATTCGGGAGAACCGGGGGATAATATATAGTATGAAGAGGTGCTAATTAGCCTCAATATCACCTGAGAGAGCGTCAGCGACCTCAGGTGATATTGGGGCTAATTAGCTCCTCTTCATGATATATTTGTGACACATCAGCCCTCGATTAATCGAAGGGATCATGTGAGAGCCACGTCATGAAATATGCTTTGCAACAATATTTCTCTACTCTGCCACGTCATCACAACTCGCGATATTGCTCAAATATTGCTTACAGTGCAGCGTCATCGGTGTGTCATCAGTGTCGACTGTCGCTGTCGCTGTCGCTGTCATGTCATGTCATGTCAATGTCATGACATGTCATCACAGTCTATCCTACCTCAGGCTGTTTTGTAACCGGCGCGTCAGCGCACGGTGATCTGTACCGTCGCGTCAGCGAACGGCGAAGCGAACGGTGAGGATCTCTACGATGATCGTCTGTCATCAACGCAGTCGATCGTCTTTTCAATCACGAGTCACATTATAAAATACTAGCCAATCGGAAACTCAAAAAACAGATTTTCAAGATCGTTCGAGTTTTCAGTCGTCTGTCATAGTAAAAAAGATACTGCCAATCAATGCCTAGAAAGCTGGATTTCTAAGATCGATGCTTCGAACTTCGAAATTAACCCAAAGGGAAGTTCTGATGCAATTTCAAGTTCATTTCTTGTTTGCATCTTCCCGTGCACCTCCTGCTGTGACCCTGCTGCTGTGACCCTGCCTGCTATGAATATCTTTGCGCATAATGTTTCTGCGACTGACGTTAAGTGTGCATGCATCGATATTTGTATGCACGACTAACTTTTTGCTCACATGCAGGATCAGTGCTCGACCGCATGATGACCTTCAACTACTCGACTCCTTTCCGCTTGTGTTCATCTTCGACCGACTCCACGCTCAACGCTCGCCTACGAGATCCTCGCTGCATCCTCGCATACCATTTTAGTTTCATATGCACTTTCGTTAGTGTGCCCCTCATGTCACTGTACGTTTTCAGATGACTCGTGTATTTTCCCTAATTCCCCGATCCCCCGCCATATGCCCCTTGTGCCATCCGCGTATGCCCCCTTGTGACACACGCGCCCAGTGTGTTTGTTGCTCAACTGGTGTGCTGCATTTTGTATGCACTCGCTTACGTGTGTGTATCGCATTCGTTTGTTTTCATCTTGTATGTTTTCGTTCCGACGTCTTGTGTGGGATCCGGGGGCTTTGGTTTTTCTCGCCCATCACCGCGTTCGCGGAGATCCCGGCCATGCTTTTGCCGTGTATGTTCTTTTTGCATAATGTATTTGTCTGACACGCATTAGAACATTTTTAGGCAGAGCACAACACAGCATTTCGCAGGCGTTGTCGGCTTTGACCTAATTTCGGGTCAAAGTCGTCAATGCCACGTGTTCAGGGCTGGGTCACAGGGCATTGGCATTTTCCCAATTTCGGAATATTTCATTTGAATATTGGGGCTGTATGGCCCCAATATTCTGAATATTGGTGCTGATCAGCACCAATATTCAATGAAATCTTCCGAACATTGGGAACACGTCAATGCACTTGACCAATCCAGTTCTGAACACGTGGCCGCCTTACTTCCACATCAGCATTTCATCATTAATATAGCTCAGAATTGCTGCCTGCTGACAAGAACAGTGAAATATATATATAATAAAAGGGGTGAATATAGATATATATCACTGGGCTCAAAAGGACTCAGAAACAAGCAGTGATCTGTCGGAATAAGCTGATATAGATAAAACATTACATGCTTTTATCTGTGCAGTGAGACAGTCGGCTGTCAGGGAGATGACAGATGACAAGATGGCAGGGTCACTCAGGGCAAGGGGTGAGCAAAGGATCTGGACTCCTCCCATACAGTGGGGGGAAAGTCACAGTACCCGTGACACCACCTCACCCAGAAGGTGTGAGTGGGATGCCAGATGAATGCAAGCCCTAACCTAGCCCAAGGTTACTTCAAATTGTTAGGACCTAAGGAGCCTTTTCCAGCTCAACTAGAGGCACATCCGTGCGTGGGCGTTGTCCTAACATTCTAAGCACCACAGACTAAAAGGAAGGCTGCAAACAATCTTTAGGGTTCAGCCGCGCGATCAGGTGTCAGCGCAGGCTCCCGGAAGGCGGGGTACATGGAGTCGTCGGGCTCATCCAGCGCAAACTGATCGGCATCTTGCGACACGGCGTGGAGGGCAACGTCGTCGTCGATCGACGGCCCAACCCAAGATGCCTGCTGGTCAACTCGGAACGTCATGAAGCTGGCGACGCCTGTCGGAGGCGGCTCCGTAGGCACCACAGACTCCGGTGCAGGTGCCTGTGCGGCGTCAGGCGCTCCGAGCATGGCAGCGGAAGCCGACGCGGCGGCAGCAGGCGGCGGGCGCGAGCCCGCGGGTTTGGCGGTAGGGGGCGCGCGCCCCTGAGCAAATGCCTCACGGCATGTGTACGGGCACGCCCCTTTAGTGTCGGGGTGCGTGTCCGTGAGATTCCAAAGGCGAAAGCAGACCAGGCAGGGGTAACCAGTGCCCACCCACCTCTTGGTGAGCGCGCCAGGCTGCGCGGTCCACTCACCAACGGGCTTGATGTCGGCGTTCTTGGCGGACAGCGAATTGAACGTGGGCTTTTTTACTCTGTACTCGGCGGGCTGAGAGTCAGCCGAGCGGGTGGCGAGGGGATGTTCCTCCCTCCATACCGTACGGACACGGAGGCAGAGGGCGGAGAAAGAGTAGACTCTGCCACCACGGAGTTCTCGGATGATGTTCAAGTACAGCGGGGTGACGAAAGGCGACAGCTTCGCAGAGCTGGCCAGGACGTGCCACAGGTCCTTCACCCTCTTAGCCTCGCTGTAGTCGGGGTTCAGATGGGCGTGCTTGTCGCCCAGCTTGCGGATGACGGTAAGCTACGGGGCGGGGTCGGAGTCCTCGTCGACCACGGATGCCCGCAGCTTCGACCAATACCTGTCTGTGTCAGGGTCAGGCACCCCCTCCACCTCGTACCGTAGCCGCTGGAGGACGTACCGGCCGTCAGCGGGATGGGAGCGCGCGGCTTCGTGGTACAGCGCCAGCTGTGCCACGAAGCACCACAGGCAAAATGGTAAAGAGGATCTCGTTCAGGGTGATGTGGTAGAACTCGTGATCGTTCTCCAGGTCGAGGAGCTTCGAGAACTCAGCGTAGGAGATGGGGAAGAGGACATGTCCCAACCCAGCGAGGAGGACGGTGAAGTCAGACTCGGCCTCCTCGTTGTCCAGGGTGATGCCGGTTTTCGGGTTGAAGCCGCCGGATTTCAGCACAGTCACGAGGTCCGTGGAATAGGCGAAAGCGTAGGAGAGGTTGTCCGCGAACTCCCCCTCGCGTCCCAGCTCAACGGGAGTCGAGACAAGGACGGATGGGTTGTTGAAAAACTCGAATGGGGAGGGGGCAGGCCGCAGCGATGTAGGGGCCGAACGCTGCGATGCCATTGTGGCAATTCTCCGTTTCTCTGGCGTGCTGCCTGGCGTCGGAGAGCGCCCATCACCTGGGGTCGGCGAAGGTGAGCCGGCACCAGCCTTACGGGCTGCGCGAAGGGCTTCAGCAAGGGATTTTTGGCGGAGCTGAGACATGGGTAAAAGGCTAACTCAGGCAGGCGAAAAGCTGACCGCGCGAATGGGAGTCGCAAGAAATAATGCGCAAACGGTCTGGGAGCCGATCAGGGTGTCGAACTGGGTGCCGAAAGAAGAGCGTAAGCAAATTAAAGCGCAGCTCCGGGTACGTGCTGGGCGACGTGAAGATGAACTGTTGGGAACTTTCGGGAAGTAGAATCGAACTGGGGGCCGAAGCGAGCGAAAGCCGAGCGAGGAAACACCACAAGTGGTGGAACCGTAACCTGACAAGAACAGTGAAATATATATATAATAAAAGGGGTGAATATAGATATATATCACTGGGCTCAAAAGGACTCAGAAACAAGCAGTGATCTGTCGGAATAAGCTGATATAGATAAAACATTACATGCTTTTATCTGTGCAGTGAGACAGTCGGCTGTCAGGGAGATGACAGATGACAAGATGGCAGGGTCACTCAGGGCAAGGGGTGAGCAAAGGATCTGGACTCCTCCCATACAGTGGGGGGAAAGTCACAGTACCCGTGACCTGCGTGGCACGTTTTCATTGGTCCAAACCCGATGTGTCATAAATATACTCGTGAAGGTATCGAGCAGATAGACCTAGCAGTAGATGAGTTGGCGTGTCACGACCTGAAACTGTGAACGCGGCTCATGTCACCGAGCAGATCGAACTAATTCAGAAAACTACGAATGTCGTGAACCTGTCCGCTCGTCCACCGGCAAAACTGTGGGTATAATTTTCTACAGGCGTTTCTCCCGAATATTTATACCCTATCGTTATACAGTGTACGCATACGTATAAATATTATTTCGGCTGATCGGCAATAAATATGAAGGCGCGTTGCTTTGGACCCTCCCGTCTCCTCTCCTGTATCAATACGGGAATTGTATCGGTTGCTGAATTGCTTATCGAGCTATTTTTAAGACTTCGCCGGTGGGGGCTCCGCCCCCCACACCCCATTACTACGGATAATTTTAAGCTTCCGTCGAGGCTCACCACACCCCCATTACTACGGATAATTTTTAAGTCTTCGCCCGGTGAAGGGGCTCCGCCCCCCCACACCCCCCCATTACTACGGATAATTTTTAAGTCTTCGCCCGGTGGGGCGAGAATTTGGAATTCTCGGGCGAGAATTTTATGTCACGCTCTCATCGTCGCACTGCTATTCCGTCATCATCGTCATTAGTTTCCATGTCATATCGTGTCGTTGTTTTCATCGTTGACTGACTCGTTCACTTCCGTCTGACGCGCCAGTGTCGGCTTTTGCAGAAACGTGACCGTTTTTGCGATTCCTATCCGTTTTTGCACTCCTTTTTTTTTTTTCGCCTACCTCTGTTTTTTAGACTGCGCCCAGTGGAGGGCTCCGCCCCCCCACACCCCCCCGTAAGTACACTCTTTTTTTTCCGCATCAGTCTAGTAGCTTCGCCCCCCACCCCCCCCCGTACACTTTTTTTTCCTGTGATCGAGTCGATAGGCTCCGCCTCCACACTCGTTAGTACACTGCTTTTGCGTGACTCAACTTGCATTCTGGGAGCTTTGCAGACTGCGTCACATGTCGTGAAACTTGGCGACCACCTATCTGAACACAAAGTGTCGACGACGACAACGACAACGCTTTGCGGGCGTCATCGTCATCGTCACCGTGTCCTGTGACATGACACTGCACTGTCTCAGACTGTCACCAACTTGCACTCTGGGAGCTCGAGCTCTGCGAGCTCCTGTGTATAATTCCCAACGCTCATGACACTGTCACCAACTTTCATTCTGGGAGCTTTGCGGACTGCGTCACATGTCGTAAAACCTGGCGACCACCTACCTGATCACAAAAGTGTGACATCAACGACGCGACGGACGACAGCGACACTTTAAACGCCGCATGGGCGTTGGGCCCTCCGTCGGAGACGGGAGGGTACAATTCCCAACGTTGCTGACAGTGTCACCAACTTTCATTCTCGGAGCTTTCCGGACTGCGTCACATGTCGACGACGTGTCACCTGGCACACAAAAGGGCTACGACGCGACGCGACGCCAACGACGACGACAACGACGGTGTGACACTCTTCATTCTAGCCTCTACAGTACGAGAAGCAACTACAGTGACACCTACAGTAGTAGTATGTTGCATATCTTGCATGTTCATTTAGATTTACTGAGATTACAGTCAATTCGATTTTTCTTTTGGTGCGTGTGCACACTGTCTAGTGATGAAATATATTCGTAGATGAGCAAAACATTAAATTTTGACTCAAATATGTTCCATGTCTTTATGTAATATAACTTTATGTTAATATCACTTTTGCAGGAATCGACGGATGTCGCTAGTCCAAGTCCAAATTGCGCTAGCGTCACTAGCGCAATTTGGATTGGCGGAGTTCCTTTACGAAGAGATTCTTCGATGAGCAAACCAACTAAGTTAGAAGAGTACGTGAAAACATCGTAGTTTATGGTGGCTTTCAAAAAAGCCTTTGTACATTTGCATATGCACACGCGTTAATCTAATTTGCACTAGCTTGATCTCGAGATTGTTGTTTAGCTTCGAAAGCCCGGTTCCGCGCGTGTGAATGCCAAGAATTCTCCGGCATCTTGAACTCTTCATCTGTTACCGGGTACATGAATACCGGAGCGACTCCTTTCGCGGTATAGCTAAGACAATCACCGTTATCGTCATAGGATCTACGTTGAGGGAGACCGCCCGCTTTGCACCTCGATCGGTAATCACGCATTTGTTGTTTCCGTTTCTCTTTGTTAAGCTCGTAGCGCTCTTTCGCCTTTTGCTTTATATACTCTTTGTTCTTTTCATATCGTCTACGTTCGGTATTAAGTTTTACTTCTTGATTCCGAATGTAGTAATTCGCATCTTGGCGTTTTTTGTTGTTGCTCCTATGTTTGATTTCTTTCAAAATACGTTGACTATTGCTATTCCATTCCTTGCGTCTTTCAGCCTGTAATATTTCCCCGTTTATCCTTTCCGCATCATAAAATTCTTTTACGCTCATATCTCTAGTATATTTCACCCTCTCTGACATTTCGAGTTTGCAATACAGTTACAACTCAAGCCGTCCGGGTCTCTCGAAAGTTACGTTGAAACGTTGAAACCAATTGCAGTTTTTGCGTTTTTTACCCTTTTTACCGTTGTAGTATTCCAAGATCGCGATCGCGCTCTTCCCCAGCGTGACAGTGGCACTGTCTCTGTGACATGATCACATGGATGACATGATTGACGATTGACGAGCCGCTCGCTATTCATGAATTCGCGGCCGTGAATCTTAAATTCACTGCCGAGAATTCAGGTGACACTGCACTGTGTCACTCCCCAGTCGCAGTGTGACCACGACGACGACTGAGACCGACTGCGGAAATTCGTTTTTGTGTATAAATCCTTTTCCATCCCATACAGGCGACGTTCATGACACTGTCACCAACTTTCATTCTGGGAGCTTTGCGGACTGCGTCACATGTCGTAAAACCTGGCGACCACCTACCTGATCACAAAAGTGTGACAATCTTCTTCCGGCGATCTTCCTGCAATTAAAGGCTGCATGGGCCCTCCGTCGGAGACGGGAGGGTATAAATGGGCAAGTGTACATGGGGGAAAATGACTTACAAATTGTTTTTCATTGGTCTCCCCCCTTTATATTGCCCATTTATAAAAAGTTGCCCATAAAAGTTGTAGCCCTGATCACGGGGATTCCGCCCATATAATTATTTTTTGATAAAAATTGTGAAAGTTTAATCACTTACCGTAAAAGCCAATCGCAGCCCTTTATTCTAAATCTGACCGTCCAGAAACCAGAAATCGGTATCGTTTGGGAAGAATGAGAAACACTTCATCGGAAATGGTGTGAGACGGTGTCACTGCGCAGGCGGGGGGGAATCCTCGCGCGATACAGTGTTAAGAAGCTCTCCGGCTGACTGTATGACCGCAGCCCACCATAGATGCGGGTTGTGTGGAGCTCGTGCTGCAGGCACGAGCTCCGGTCGTTCGAGTGTCGTTCGTGTCGTGTCGTGTCGTGTCGTTAGTGTCGTTCGTTAGTGTCGTTCGTGTCGTTAGTGTCGTTCAAGTGTCGTGAACAGTGAACAATGCCGTTGTGACCATTGAACAGTGTGCTATAACCCCTTACGCCGGAAGAGATCTTATAAATAGATATTGGGCCGAGATTTATTTAACGTGAATTCAGAAACAGTGAATAATGCTATCCATACACGTGGCATAGAAATCCTTTGCCTCTGCCCCAACTTAGATTTCCATATTGTGGCATCGTTAAAAACAGTAATC
Organism: Cymbomonas tetramitiformis; assembly: GCA_001247695.2. Classification (NCBI taxonomy): domain Eukaryota; kingdom Viridiplantae; phylum Chlorophyta; class Pyramimonadophyceae; order Pyramimonadales; family Pyramimonadaceae; genus Cymbomonas; species Cymbomonas tetramitiformis. The sequence goes on from LGRX02012197.1 coordinate 44,949, forward strand.
ACTATCTTTCTATTTTAAGACCAAAGGTCGATCGTTGGCGGAGCGGGACATTAAAGTAGTAGCCTAATCATTCGTTTTATAGCATTTCTGCCGGCTTCTATTCAATACAAATCATGAATAGAGAAGTGTACTGTACTGTATGCTGTATCCATATGATATTATATCTTTATATGAATTGAAGCCCGAGTTTAATGTAAATAGAAATTGAAACGTACCCAGCGTGCGGTATAAATGAGTAAGGTCACCCATGAATGACTGCGTTAATAATAATATAATTCGGAAGGGGAGGGGTGGGGTGCGAGGGGCGGAGCCCCCTGTACCCCCCTAAGATAGAGATGGATAGACCAACACCGAGACGAATAAACGGGGCCACGTTAAGTATATGTTTTTTGGAACACAGAAAGGGGGGAAACTTTGTCGGTTTCTCACTCTTCACATGATGAGGATATAATTGATGATGGATGATCAGAGGGGGGTATTTTTTTTCCCCACCTGTACGTTCACGTACCCCCTATAAAAATGTATTCTGTCAGGTTCCTGTTGAGCTCGTATTGGGAAGCCAAAGACAGATTGTAGAACGTTTCATTTGAGAGGTAAATGTCATACAGTTTTCCCACCTCAACGTGGTTCATGAGGGGAGAGCTCTCTTCCAAGCTTGTTCCAGCTGTCACGGTTCTATATGAACCTGATAGACGACGCGGCTGCTATTGAACTGTAGCAACACGCGATAATACTTGGTGGGGTATGAGTGCAGCGCTCTGGTGTCCAGAAGTGCTTGCATGAGCACAATGCTCCTCATATTACCTCAATGCCCTCACGCGTCATACGCGTTGCTGAAATCTGTATAGGCAGCCCTGACTGGGAGTCCCGGTCAGGCCCCTATGACAGACTCCTAGGACCAACACTGGACTGCTGACTGATCTACGATAGGTTCGTGCTGTGACACACGCTGTGTCACAGGTAGGCTAGCTAGACTCCGAAACCGTCCGAGACCGTTCCGGGTGTATCTAGCTTAGGGCAAGGCATGGTATCGATATTCAATATTTTCGATACTATCGATATTTCGATTAATTTTTATTTATTGATATGAATTTGGTACATATCGAAATATTGAATATTGATTGATACCCTTGGACTACTTATTCATATTGATCGAATACCCCTTGGGGACTGATTCATATCGATTGATACCTCCAGGTCACTTATTCATACCGATCGATCATACAAAATTAAAGTACAGCGATTGGCCATATCGATTAATCGATATGAGTATCGATTAATCGATCTTAGATTACCCAAATATTGGATTTATGTTGGTCGAACACCCATATTCAGGTCCTGGTATACGTACCTCCTAGCGTCATATGGGGGCCATAATATAATTATGAGCCGCAACCGCACCGTGACATCAAGTTCCATCAAGCAGGCAGGTGTGGAGCGCGCCTTCTCTAAGGTGGGGGCCATGCATTCTGACTTAAGGAAAGGCCTTACAGAAGGCACAATTGAGCATTCCACGACGGCATGCCTTAACACCCTGTAGAGTTCTAGATAGCATTGTATGGTCTAATTCATTATTATTTTTTCATTGCCTTGTGTATTTGCTTGCAATGTTGTGTGCACTCAGGTCATATTGATATATCAATATATCGATACGTGGAAAAAAATGTGCACTTATTCATATTGATTGATATCAACATTGAACTTATTCATATCGATTGATATTGGCATCGCGCTTATTCATATCGATTGATATGCACACAACGCTTATTCATATCGATTGATATTCACACAGTACTTATTCATATCGATCGATACTCATTCGAAACTTATCGAAAACTATCGATACGGCCGAAAAGTTTCGATACCATGCCTTGGCTTAGGGTTTATTTATCTTATGAGTTTATCCACACAGTTCGGGAGTTTCTGATATCTAGTGAACTAGGATATTCCAGTAGGTCGTGGCCCCATCCACGCTTTTATTCCACTTGCTGATGTAGCCATGATTGGCTAAACGGCCGCTTGGAGAGGTGGTGCGCGCATGCGCGTTTGGGTGCGACTAGGAATTATGGTATGAATTGTTTGCGGTAAGCGACTGGGAGTGGCGGCCATGGGGACCGCGCCTCGTTACGGACTAGTCTTAGCAATGTTCGGATCCAGTTTTGCACCGGCACTGGCCCTGCTGGTTACTGTTTTCTGGGTTGGTGTTCGCGACACCTTCGACTTCGACGACATCTTCGAGTGCCCCTCGCCGCTCCACTCTCTTAGCTCCTCTCCGCTGCTGACCATTACCATTTTTCCGCTACCACACCCAACCGCGCGACTGCGTACCACCTCCCCTCTGGCTTTTCAGAGTATGGGCATGTTGACCCGAGCGAAGAAGTCCCTGGACAGGGACAGTGACATCGACGCCTCACTGAGGCTATTAGACGGGGTTCGGAACAGTCCGACGGTGCGTACGCCAACTGTTCCGACCCCCGCTCCGAACTCCAACGAGGATGCAGACGTGGCGACCAGGAAGTACTTGCAGGAGCAGAGCAAGCTGGTTGACGAAGTCTACAAGGCGCGTCTGCACCGCCAGTGGGCCAAGGGTATCCGCGAGGATGTCCTTGGTGACAAAAAGCACCATTTCCGCGGTACGGACGACGCTGGCCTCCTCTCCGAGCTGGTGGTGCAGCTGCGTACGGAGTTTCATTCGGCTGGACTGGAGCTGGCGTCCTTTGACCTCGACGACCCTCTGGCTCGTGTGGTGACCAAGGTCAACGGCTTGCTCTTCGACGTTCTGGCTCTGGTTATCGAGAAGCACAGCAACGCCTACGTCTGGTTGACTGGCACCGACGCCTCGTCTGACCGTGATGGACGGCGAGCCCTGGTGGACATCATCAAGGGCTGTGTACCGGTGGCGCTGCGTGAGTCGCACCAGGAGGAGCACGCCGCGTTGCGTTATCCCGCAGACACTGACCCGCAGCCCATCTTGGCTCGGGAACAGCGTCTGGTGCGGGATAACAAAGCTACGGACTGGACACCCACCGAGGAGACCAGGAAGCTCTCCCTGTACAACCGGCTGGACCCGGTGTTTTACACCGCGGTCAAGGTGCGGTACCCTCTCGCGGCCGATCTCGCGCACGTCTCCTTGGCGTCTCTCCGCTCCCTTGTGGTCGAGATTTATCAGGCTTGGGCGCAGACGGGGGCGGGGAAGGCAGTCTCGGGCAAGGGCGGCATCTCCGCGCAGCTCTCCAGCACCGAGTACGGCGCCCTCCTCAACAAGATCAACGAGCTTCAAGACTTGCTACGGCAGCAACGCGGGGCGGACGCACCGCCGGCGCAGCAGCAGCGGCAGCAGCCGCAGCGTCAGCAGCGGCAGCAGCAGCAGCGCGGTACGCAGCGGGGATTCCGTGTCGGCACGCACCCGCTGCCTGCAGTCGGTTTCGACCGTGACGACCAAAAGGCGAAGCCCTTTTGCGGGAGGTGCAAGAAGGCGGGAAAAGGTGAGCAGTACCACTTCTACCGCGACTGTCCGTTGGGCGGGCGTCAGCATCCCCCGCACTCGGCCGCGGCATTCTGCATTCCCATCGACGAGGAGGACGCGGAGGGAGTGCGTGCATTGGCCATGTGTGCCCTGTTCCAGCAGGCGGCGGACGATGGGGCTGAGGCTTTTGCCACTGCGGCATCTACGTACGGGCCGCCTGCGGTACTCTGTGCGGGCGCGGTGGGCGGAATCGACGTGTCCGCTTACGGCTTCACGGTAGAGCCGCAGCCGCTTACCGACGAGCCCGCGGGTGACGACATTCATCAGCGGTTGGACGATCTCGCCGCGGAGGTCCATGCCGCGGCAAACTGCAAGGTGCACTACACCCACGCATCCTTCCCACCACGGGCGGTTCTCGAGCCGCATGCATCGGCTCTGGTGTGCGGCCCCGCGGCAGCGGGGAACATGCCGGAGGAGCAGGTTCCGGCAGGTGGTGCGGCGGCATCGGCATCCGCCGTGCCGGCCCCTGCTATACCTGTCTCGCAGGAGGAGGATGTGAAGCCCGTGCCGCTTCAATCGGCGCGGGTGACTGCCACGACGGACGGTGAGTTCCCTGGGTTCGTTCAGACTGTCAACCACGCCGCCATCGCGCCGGTTGACCTCACCGGCTACGACACCGACGACTACGAAGACTTTGCCGACGGCAGCTTCCGGCTGAAGCCGCGGGGTTCGCCTCCGTCGGCCAATCATGTTTCCGGGCCGCCCGTAGACGAGCAGAGGACCTACGGTTGTGGGAAGCCGCCCTGGGGCTTTCCTGCCACGGTTGGGCCGTGGGGGATTCCTTTCCTCCTTTCCCTCGTTCTTTGCATCTCGATCATGGGGGTGGCAGCTGTGCCCGATGCTCAGTCGGCTGCGGGATTGCCTTCGCCTGGTGGTGATCTCGATTGGGAGACTCCGTCAATTTTCTCCACGAATGAATTTGTTGAATCCGTGATCCCGGCTCAGGGTTTCTTTGTGGCTGACAATGTGCCACCGCTTGAGCCGCCTGAGCCCCCTGACATCTTTCAGGATCTTGCTCAAGCAGATTTGAGCTTCGACATGGCCTTCTTCTACGGTGTGGCTCTACATGAGAGAGGTCCTTTCGGGAACCCTCCCTTCGGGTCCGACTTGATTGAGGCCACGGCTGGCTACTTTGGTGCTGTCGATTGATTTCTTGTTCACTCTGGATGCACACCAACATGGTGGTGTGCGGAACTCCGGTGACTTCAACAACTTTTATGGTTTATGCTTTTGCTTTTGACATCTACAAGTTATATTATGGCTTGCTAGCTCGGTGCTTTTCAGTTGTTTAGCGGGTGCACAATGCCCGTAGGTTTCTGCACCTGTGCTAGCTAGTGGGTTTCCAATTTGTGTTTCAGAATTGCACAGTTGGATTAGCAGTTAGGTCTGTCAACCTGGCTCCTGCCCTAACTTGTCTTACGTTATCTGACTCTCCTAGACAGTCACCACCCGCAGTGCTGGGGTGGTGTGCTGAAATCTGTATAGGCAGCCCTGACTGGGAGTCCCGGTCAGGCCCCTATGACAGACTCCTAGGACCAACACTGGACTGCTGACTGATCTATAGGTTCGTGCTGTAACACGCGCTGTGTCACAGGTAGGCTAGACTCCGAAACCGTCCGAGACCGTTCCGGGTATATCTAGCTTAGGGTTTATTTATCTTATGAGTTTATCCACACAGTTCGGGAGTTTCTGATATCTAGTGAACTAGGATATTCCAGTACGCGTTACCACCATCGGGTTGTGAACCCGAGGGCATTGGGTGAACTACCCGCATCGGCTGGTCGATATAGCCATTGATGCTCGCATGCTGTTCAGTTCATGCTTGAAGCGAAGACGCGTCCTCTCAGAACTCTTCGGTTCTTCAAGAACTTGTCTTGCTTCGCCATCTCGATGCCATACCTGGCCTCTCGATGACAGATGTCACTCACCTTAAGTGGATGACAGACATTATGACGGTACATGTCATAGTCGACCGTACTGACAATACTCGACGACTGTATGTCATTATAACATATGTGGCTACTATCCAAATTCATGGTCCTCCCACAAGGACCAACGCGCGATGACTATTATGAGTGCCACATGGATCGTTGAGGCGTATACGTGCTTTAGGCATCATATTTATGAGTCAATTGAATAATTTCCCCTACAGGAGCGTCCACGCGTGTGCTAGAGGGGCGTGCTTAAAGGGTGCGCTTTTGATATGTTTTTTATCGAAATCGTCGAAAAAAATATGGTCCTCCCACAAGGACCATAGTCGTCCTAGCGGTTGCATGGTGCGCGGTGTTGGCCGCTCATGGTCGCACACCTTGAGTTTATGACCAACTATGAAAACTTAGTTGGATAGTCCACACTCTAGTCGCCATCTGAGCTCTCGTTTACCGTGGCGGTTGATCACTCCCGAGTGAAATAAGGATTTTGTGATTTTTGCACTTCTAATTTTCACTTCGCGTCAAGCTAACGAGTGCACATCCCTCACATACACACTAGGAAGGATTTCTGTTAAAAACTGTTAATGATGTGTTAAAAAATGTTAATCGAGTGTTAAATAGTGTTAATGTGGAAACTGGGTGTTAATCAAGTGTTAATACGCGAAAAATTTCATAATGGGCTATATTATAGGCGGAAAAGTGTTAATGAGGTGTGAAGAAAGTGTTAAACGTTGGCGAGGGAGTGTTAATGGGACAGTTCAGGAGTGTTAACGGAAGGCTGCATCTGTTAATCGCGGTATAATCACGCTGCTGCGAATTATATTGGAGCCAGAACACACGCCTGTTTCGCCGATGCATTTGAAAAGTGTTAATACCCAGCGCAGCCACCGTGATGTGGGTGTCCTGGCGAGATAATCATTTCAAAATGCAGTCGCCACTGACAATGCCCATGCCCATCGACGATCGACAGGATCATCTACGGTAGATATAGGTGCATCCGCGAACACCAAACGCATGAAGACCTTATTAAGACCTATCTAGCTACGTACGTAGGATGGAACGATAGTTGGACGTAGGTAGCTTGCGAAATCATTTCTGAGCTGACGTTCTGCCCGAGCAGACCAGCATATATAATATATTTGTTACGAGAGAAACCCGAGTCTGTAAAATTTGTAAGGTGCTAAATCGTTGCACGGTCGCTGTTACGTATATTTTTATCCACACGTTTATAGACTGCAAACCAAAGGGTGGGGTTGCGTGGTGTTCGTTCATAACAGATGGATGACCAGTGGAGCGCAAACTTGGCGACTGCTGGAAAGCAACCGCGAACTGCTAATAACGCGGTAAGTGCAGATTGTGGAACAGAATCTTCGTTTATTTTAAGTGTGAGTAAACTGATGCGGGCGATGTTCAGGCTCCCGGTGGCGCACATCGGGGCGCGGGGTTAGTTGGGCCCGCTAAGGTAAACGCCGGCACCGGAGCATTTGTGCATTTTTAGCTTGTTGCGAGCGTTTTATATAAGCCGGAGGTCACGCTGGGGACATACCGTCGCCAGCGTGGCCTGCTTCTGGTTGGTTGAAGTGTTTCATTTTCGTGTTCACCGGGTTACATCTTTTTACTGTGTTGAAGCCTCTGCGGACCGTGTAGCGCGTGCGCTGATCGCCAACGGGCCGGTCGCGCAACGATGCGGCGGTTATGCAAGCCTCTTGTCCCTGTTTTTTTAAGGGTGTTCTTCGTATAAGCCGGAGGTCACGCTGGGGACATACCGTCGCCAGCGTGGCCTGCTTCTGGTTGGTTGAAGTGTTTCATTTTCGTGTTCACCGGGTTTCATTTTTTTAATGTGTTGAAGCCTCTGCGGACCGTGTAGCGCGTGCGCTGATCGCCAACGGGCCGGTCGCGCAACGATGCGGCGGTTATGCAAGCCTCTTGTCCCCGTTTTTTTAAAGGGTGATCTTCATATAAGCCGGAGGTCACGCTGGGGACATACCGTCGCCAGCGTGGCCTGCTTCTGGTTGGTTGAAGTGTTTCATTTTCGTGTTCACCGGGTTTCATTTTTTTACTGTGTTGAAGCCTCTGCGGACCGTGTAGCGCGTGCGCTGATCGCCAACGGGCCGGTCGCGCAACGATGCGGCGGTTATGCAAGCCTCTTGTCCCTGTTTTTTTAAGGGTGTTCTTCATATAAGCCGGAGGTCACGCTGGGGACATACCGTCGCCAGCGTGGCCTGCTTCTGGTTGGTTGAAGTGTTTCATTTTCGTGTTTACCGGGTTTCATTTTTTTACTGTGTTGAAGCCTCTGCGGACCGTGTAGCGCGTGCGCTGATCGCCAACGGGCCGGTCGCGCAACGATGCGGCGGTTATGCAAGCCTCTTGTCCCTGTTTTTTTAAGGGTGTTCTTCATATAAGCCGGAGGTCACGCTGGGGACATACCGTCGCCAGCGTGGCCTGCTTCTGGTTGGTTGAAGTGTTTCATTTTCGTGTTCACCGGGTTTCATTTTTTACATGTGTTGAAGCCTCTGCGGACCGTGTAGCGCGTGCGCTGATCGCCAACGGGCCGGTCGCGCAACGATGCGGCGGTTATGCAAGCCTCTTGTCCCTGTTTTTTTAAGGGTGATCTTCATATAAGCCGGAGGTCACGCTGGGGACATACCGTCGCCAGCGTGGTATGCTTCTCGTCGTTTGAAGTGTTTCATTTTCGTGTTCACCGGGTTTCATTTTTTACATGTGTTGAAGCCTCTGCGGACCGTGTAGCACGTGCGCTGATCGCCAACGGGCCGGTCGCGCAACGATGCGGCGGGTTATGCAAGCCTCTTGTCCCTGTTTTTTTAAAGGGTGATCTTCATATAAGCCGGAGGTCACGCTGGGGACATACCGTCGCCAGCGGTCGTCTTCTGGATGATGAAGTGCTTCCGGTTGTTTGTTGCGTCCTACTTAGGAAGCTCCATCAGCGACCGTAGCCGAAGCTGGAGGGGGTGCCTCCGCCCCCCCCGCTGCTGAAGACGCGGCGGCTGCGGCTGGCAGCAAGGTACGCATTGCACCCGCCATTCCCGCTTCCTGCTGCGTTTTCCCCGCCCCCCCCCTAAATATACACACTTCATTCCCAACGAACGAGTATGCGGTCATCCATCTTGCAGGCCGACCCCCGGTTCTTATTTTGGCTTCCACCACCGGCTGCCTGTGACGCGTGCCGTGTTGCTCGTGCGCTGCTCGCCAACGGGCCGTGCGCGCCTCGTAGCCGCGGCGTTTTAGCGTTTCACCTCACGCCCGTGACGTGTACCGTGTTGCTCGTGCGCTGCACGCCCACGGGCCGTGCGCGCAACGGACCCGCGGAATTTAAGCGTTTCACCTCACGGCAAGCTGCGTGATATTTCCTCGCGCGAGCGTGCCTCGTCCATATCGTCCCCCGGAGTCCTCCTGTCCGGTTCGGGGTGTGTCCAAAGATGTCCGGTTGCGGCCCGCCGCTCTAAGTTGAACCGTGGCCGTGCCGTACTCGTACCTCGTCGGTGGCCCGCCAACGGGCCGGGCGCGGAAGGTGGCCGCGGTGTGCGTCCGTTTTGCCTAGCGTACCTCTCCGATGTTGCTGATACCATGGTGTCCGCAACCGACACCTAACCTGTGACACAGCGGACCAGTCCTAGGCAGGCATGCTAGCTTAGGGGGCATATCGCTCCCATCGTTCCGGTTCTTTTCGTTGTCCAACATGTTTCGGTTTGCGCCACCGTTTGCCGCCGTGTGTGCATCGGGTGGCCGCAATATCCCACACCGTATATACACACAGTACACTGATCCAGGTTAACCAACAACCCTGGGTTTGCGGTTTGTTTCCTAGCGGGGGAAAAAATTCAAACGGCGCAGAAATCGTTTCCTTCGGCGCCAGCAGCAAGGAATCACTACTGCGGACAACCGGGATTATGACGAGGGTCTCCAGGAGTTTCTGGAAGAACAAATTCGCACCTTGTTCGACGGCATCCCGTTTTTACGTGCCGTCGCCACGCGCGCGGGGTGTTCCAATGTGGATCCGAAGAATATCATCGAGCCTCAAAATGCCGAACCGGTGAGTGGCGCGTACGGCGCCGTCACACGAGGTTGCACACTGGACCGCACGGACCTGGTCGTGGTCAAAAGGTTTTGCAAAACCTCGGAGCTACAGCCGCACCCCAAGACCAACGGAAACCTCCAAAGGAAGGCAGCGCCCACCCAGCCGCCCAAGGAGTTCAAGCGGTGTGCGCAGGAGCTAGTCATGACAAAACTGGCGTCGGAAGCGGCACCCACTTACGTCGTGCCCTGTACACGGTGGGGTGTGGAGACCAAAACTCGGCTAGCGCTGCGGGTCGGGCCAGTTCCGATGCTCGTCATGCCCGATCGCGGCCGGACGCTATGGGAATTCATGCGGGATCCGCCTGAGGGTGACCTATCCTTGGAGGTCAAGCTGCTACTTGCCAAGGAGGTGCTGAAGGCGTTTGAGCAGTTGCACTCCAAGGGTATCGTGCACGGCGACGTCAAGGGTAACAATGTGGTCGTTGCCGAAGCGCTGCAATCACCATATCCCATCACGCTGCGAGTCATCGACTTCGGAGTTGGCTGCGTCGATCGAGAAAACCTGAAGTCTGCGCATGACGAGCGTCCTCTCGGTCGAGAGGACCGCCGTTATCTTGCTCCTGAGCACCGGGATCACGGCCCAAGCAGGCCAGGAGACATGTGGTCTGTGGGTGGACTCCTGGTCCAGCTCTTCCAGCACCCGCAGGCTGGTGGCGAACGTCACCAATGGGACTATATCCTAAGTCAAGCGAAACCGCAGAATGGATTCATGAAGCATGCACTCATGCAGCGCCTGAAGGAATGCTTCAGCGTAGACATGGCCAAGCGTCCGACAGCCGCGAATCTGCTGCGCACGTTTGACAACACTAGGATCCAGACCGTCGGTGACAAAGGCTTTCCGCCTCGCATTGAGCTGGCTGGGTGATTTCCAATAGGGCCGACATGTGAACTTGACAAATGTATACATGTAAATATAGCGCCGACATTGCCGTAAACAAATCGGTCCATGTATGTATTCCTATCGCATCACGCATAACGCGCTAGACACACACATGCATTTGCCTACCGGAGGTCACGCTGGGGGACATACCGTCGCCAGCTTGGCCTGCTTCCGGTTGGTTGAAGTGTTTCATTTTCGTGTTCACCGGGTTTCATTTTTTTAATGTGTTGAAGCCTCTGCGGACCGTGTAGCGCGTGCGCTGATCGCCAACGGGCCGGTCGCGCAACGATGCGGCGGTTATGCAAGCCTCTTGTCCCTGTTTTTTTAAGGGTGATCTTCATATAAGCCGGAGGTCACGCTGGGGACATACCGTCGCCAGCGTGGTATGCTTCTCGTCGTTTGAAGTGTTTCATTTTCGTGTTCACCGGGTTGCATTTTTTAATGTGTTGAAGCCTCTGCGGACCGTGTAGCGCGTGCGCTGATCGCCAACGGGCCGGTCGCGCAACGATGCGGCGGTTATGCAAGCCTCTTGAGCTCTTGTCCCTGTTTTTTTAAAGGGTGATCTTCATATAAGCCGGAGGTCACGCTGGGGACATACCGTCGCCAGCGTGGTATGCTTCTCGTCGTTTGAAGTGTTTTCGTTTCGTGTTCACCTACACATACATGCATTTGCCTACCGGATGGTGACCTTTTGCAAGGCTAGTGTCCAGCTTATTATATGCAAGCGTCTGCCTCCTATGAATGGTCTACCTCATCATTATTGTCTCTAGGGGTCTTGGGGTGCTTGCGTATGTGCGAGCTCGTATAGAGAATTCCTATCCGGTAATGTTACGAGCCACACCGGTTAACACACAGGTGCACGGAGGGTTTCCTATGGGGGCATATTGTTCTCGGGAGCTTTGCCGTGCTCGCCATGTATATACTCCTGTCGTTTGCATGCAACTACATGTTGTGCGCTTCCCGGTGGCATATCGTTGCTGAGGAAGTCACACGGTGTTCGTGTTGCGTGCTGTCGCACAGATGTTCCCCGACTGCCCGCCCGAGGTTGCCCACGGCGATGACGCTGCATCTAAACAAGTCGAGGAAGAACTACTAGAGGATCATGTCCATAGGATCAAGCCTCCCGACACCGTGAAACCAGTCGGGCACAACGATGCAGGCTTTCTGCCTATTATGCCCAAAACCCTGACACCTGATGACCTGCGCGACTTGCCATGGTGGGCGTATCTGTCTGATCGCCCTCCCCCGGCAGAGGGCACCGTGGAAGACGGGGAGGCATGCACCTTCGATTGGAAGTGGTCCGTGCAGATGCTGGATGCGGCCTGCTCGGAGGTCGTCCTGAAGGAAATCATTGACATTTGCAACCGGCACCTGGTTGCCAGTGCCAGTTGGAAAGAGCTGTATGGTACGTGGCACAAGGATACATCTGAGCAAAACCTGCTTACCCTCCGGGAGCACTACGCGCTGTGGCGCAAGGGAGTGTTGAAGCCGGTTGTTCAGGTGTCCAAGGAAGGGACAGCTGGCGTTACTATGGAGGACACTGTGGGCGACCCTCGTGACTGGGTGCAAGTCGTGGATGCCTCGATGATGCGCGCGACCCAGGAAAAAACGGAGTGCGAGGATGAGCTCGCGCGGCAACGTAGTGAGCACACGGACGGGTTTAATGCTATGCTCACCGTGTTCATGACGTATGTGGTAGACTACCAGTTGCTGAAGGCTGAGGTCCTGTTCTCTCATAAGGAAATCGGCGCGGACTTCACATCCGGATCTCATCAACTGGGTGAGGGCGCGCGCTATACCATACAGGCCGACTGGCATGTTGGGCACTGGCTATTCCCATCCATCTTCACCACCGTGAAGCATGGCCTTGTGGACGACAGGCTGCGGTCTGGGATTCTTGAAGCTACGGGAATGGTGGTGAAGCGGACCTACGACAAGCCGACGCCTCTAGGGCGGGACGTCGAGAGCAAAATCCAGTTCCTTCACACCGATACCAAGTTTCCCAAGGCAGGCAAGGGATCCTGGGGCTGGCCGGATTACGACGTGTTCTCATGTGGCCTGTTGCTGAGGGCCCAATGCCTGACGGAGGTGCTACCCGAAACGCAGCGGGCCTGCCATTGGGACAGGTTTTGCTCGATGGATTACAGCCTCGTGGTTCAAAACTCCAGGCATGGCGATCCCACTTCGGCTCCCTTCCGTCGTGTTCACCTCGGGGGTCCCATGGGAACACTGTGGTTCTGGCCAGCCGACCGCATGGCGCACCGCGGTCTTTCTCCAAGTGGGCGCCTCCCGCTCGACCGTACTCGTCCTAAGCAGTTCTACTTCGTGATCTACTCCGCAGCCAGAGTGCGTACTAAGGGAACCATTGACCTGAATAACGCGGTACTCGGCAGCCCGCACAGTGTCATCTCGCAATATGGCTTGGCGTGCCGCATGATGTGCGTTGCGTGTGGAGACGAAATACGATTTGCGGGAGGCTACGACACCTTGCCAGGTGTTTGGGCGTGTTCCCTGTGCAGATCAGGCGTTCTGGGTTGTGACGCTCTGCGTACTATCGGAGCCGTGATGTGTGGTCCGTGCCAGCGTGTGCGGCGCGAAGCTGAAGTCCGGGCGCCACTATCCGCGCATGAGAAGCACCCGGGGCAGGCGGCCACATTGGCCGATTACTGCCAGTTAGACGAGGCCGAGGCGAAGCTGCATGCACTCCTGAATGTGGAGGACCTAGGCCTTGCTTGGAACAAACTCCGCGGGGTGCTCGGCGCTGAGGCGTGGGGACGCGCGGATGCCACGGTGAAGCACAGGATCGCCAACCTGACTTGGGGTGACGGTGAACATCCAACCGGTGAACGTCCGCCGGCGCGGCCTTTGCAGGACTCTGGCGACGGCATCACTGCTCTCTGGGACCGACGGGCTACCCGTGACGACGCATTCTCATCTTTTGACGATCACCAGTTGTACCGGGAACTGGGTGTCTGCTGCCCGGGCTTGCGTAGTGTCGTGTTCGGTATGCTTACCGCGTTGAACGCGCAGCGCCTGCGGACAGCCGGTATTCCTCTTGGCGCGGACAAGTCCTACAGGAAACAACACCTGTTCCATACGGACGCGGAGGGCGGGCTGCATGTGAACATACGTGTTGCTGAACTCTTGCAAAGTCCTGATCAGCTGGACCTGGGTTTCGCAAACAAAGTGGCGGCGAAGCTGTCGCACCGATGGGATCCCGGGCATGCACGATCCCTCGTCGTGCGATGCGATTGTGCATACGAGACTGGTGGAGATGCGTCACGAGCGATGCCCGGCAAGTGCATCGTGCGGGCAAGTGCATCCCATAAAGACCATGGGGAGTACCGCGTGCGTGCTCTGGGTGCGTGCCGTAACCAACAGAGAAGCAAGGCAGCAGCCGAGCCTTCCATGGATCTCGCTTCTGAGGAGGCATTGCGAGCGGCAACCGCAAACGGTTTCCAGCCAAACGCTGTTCCGCCAAACTTTGCACCAAACTTTGCACGTGTTTCGTTCGGTACCGATGACGTCATCCTGATGCCCGTGGACCCCCGGGGGCGTATATTGGAGGCATCCTTCGACCATCCCGACGAGATTTTCCCTAATGTGCTGCCGTTAGCACGTCGCGTGCTGGCTCACGTGCATTGGCCGCTCGAGGGTAATGCAGACCGTTTTACTTCTCTCGCGGAGTTCGAGCAGGCCTTGGCCAAACACGGCCTGCGACGAGTCCAGACAAAAGGGGACGGCAACTGCTGGCTGCACGCCTTGGGTGTACACATTCCGGAAGTGCTTGAACAGGGTTCCTCCGTGAAGGTCCTAACAATGAACTTCCGTAACGCCATCTGCGCGTCGTACGATTTCAATCGGCAGCTTTACCCCACCGGGATGCTCGACGCTAGTCTTGCTGACGGAGAGCCGCCACTGCGCAAAATCCTGCTTACTGCCCACGCGTACAACGAACCGCAGTTCCTCCATATCATTGCGAACATGCTTCGGCGAGTTATTCAGGTGTACACTCTGTGGCCGATGGTCGACGTGCCAGGGGTGGGGTGCAATGTTCCCACCGATACCGATGCTCTGGCACGATACTTGCCGCCTTTCAGCATGAAATATATTTGCCCACATCCGTCACTGGGCTTGGCTAGCCGTGAACCGGTACGAGTCGCCCATTACGTTCAATTTAATAAGTTTCCTGGACACTACGAGCGGATCGAGGCATTTCCAGATCCAGGTAGATACCCGTGTACACACCGTCGTGAGGTACTGTTTTCGAATTGTCTCTAGGGGTATTGGGGGTCTTTGGTATGTGCGAGCTCGTATAGAGATTCTTTATCTGGTAATGTTACGAGTCACGCTGGTTAACACACAGGTGCACGGAGGGTTTTCTATGGGAGACGTATTGTTCCGTGCTCACCTTGTTGGAGGTTTACCGTCCGCACCTTGTTTAGACTCCTGTTGCTTGCATGCGACTACATGTTGTGCGCTTCCCGGTGGCATATCGTTCGCCAGGAAGTCACACGGTGTTCGTGTTGCCCGGCAGCACAACATGTCGTTGTAGCCCGGCAGAGCATGTACGGCCTGGGGTTGCTTACCTATGCCTGTGATGTGTGTATGTACCAGAGGGAGCCATGGACCACACGCAGTAGTGTGCAGTACCCGGTGTGTCGCTCGTTACGACAATAGTTGGTGGTGCCGGTGCCGAAGGACGGAAAATGTTTCATTTGGGCCTTGGCGATGGCTGTCTACGGCACTCGGGATGTGACTCGTGGAGCCGTGGCGGTGATAGCGGCTCGCATTGCCGCTGGGGTCATACGCAGACCGGCATCCGGCACGAGCAACAACGCCAACTGTGCGAAGAATACAATTGTCACTGGGGATACTTGACGGGCAGCACACTGAGGATCTACTCGGAATGTAGATATGAGAATGTCCTCCCGCTGAGCCTCAGCACACCTTGTCACGTAGACCTAGTACAATTTAGAGGGAAGCGACCCTCCTTGTGTAGGATTTCCGAGCTACGTTCAATCGGGATCTCGGTACAGTACACCTGCTCAACGGATGTTGAAGCTTCCATCGATCTAACCATCTAATCATCGTAAGCTCCTTGTTATATGGAATGTTATATGCTGGCGTGAAGCGATTCCAGAAGCTACTTGTTGCCAATCCTTTTGGGGACCCTTGTGGGGATCCCAAGTTCCCAATCCTTTTGGGGACCACTCGAGGGCACCTTGCGTTTACCGATTATCCGCTCGCTGCCTTGTGCCCGCCGGTACACTTCGTGTTAGTGCATTCCAGCTCCCTATGTCATGGTGATGGTCCGTGCACGGGGCATATGTCGGGATGCAGGTCGAGTATCACACATACCTCGGTAGAGTGGGCTTGCATCGTTGGCAACTCATAAAACTGTGGGGACAAGAGGGTAGAGCCCAGCAGGGCTTTTGGCCAGAGAGTGATTCCGACAGCTTCGGGGACGGAGCACGCCCTTGCACTGTTGAATGACGTCTACGGTGAGAGTCGGCTACAGCATGCTCGGTATGCCATGGTCGGCGAGTGTCCTCTGGCACCGGGAGCAAGCTACTTCGAGTTTGCTGGGGTGCCCCGTCCGGGTTGGGCGGTCCCTGAGTTTGGCGAAGGCTTGCTGCGTATACGTGTGTACACCACCCCCGTGGACGGCGGTGACCGCCATGGATGGTGGGGTGAGGTAGTGCTCGTCCGTGGTCCGTGGGCACACCCATGCCTTCACTACACTAACGCCTTCCAGTCGTTTTTCGTTACCAGTTTGCACCGTGACCTCACGGATGCCCCCACCGTTGCCAGCCCCCCTGCGGTTGGGGCTGTCTCGAGGGTATTGACACCCACCCAGCTTGGGGAACGTGTGGACGACGTGAATACTGTGTACTCCGCCTTCATAGCATGGCGTGGCTACGTCCGTCTTGTATGCTGTGCCATGTGCGGCCTGCTGGCTGCTAATCGAAAGTGGTGCCCGTGCCGACGTGTAGCGTACTGCGGCCCTAGCTGCCAGCGTGCTCACTGGAGAAGCCACAAGCTAGAGTGTGCGTGGAAGACGACGGCCGACAATAGCCAGGGAACTCGACCGGGCCTTTAGAGCAGCAGACTGGCATCTTACCACTTAGGAGGACCGCCCCCCTATCTAGCTGTAACAAAACACTTTTATATGAAGATAGTAATCTCCATTTGCCTGGTGGCCGTGTGCTGCCTACTCCATGATGTTCCGGTAGCGATGGATTGATGTCTTGCGTGATTCGTAATATCCCTGTGCACACGGATGTCATGGTTTTGCGGTGATAAAACTTCGTTATGATAAAACTTCGGACCCGCTGTATTGCATTGAATTTACCCGCTCGCGCTGGGGTGTGATGTAGGATCTGTGCATGATCTCCGCGATTGCATCCAATTCGGACGACACACGCCTTTGGGTTGATATGACAACATGCTTGCAGCGAGTCGGCCGAACGTTCGTCAGAATCCGCCGAATGCGCCTTGCACGTGGCGCGGTGGGGAACCACATGACACTCCTGTTTCACGGACACACGTGGTTGGACAACGGACACACGTGGTTGGACACACGTGGGATGCCAATTAACAGATGGGGGCTTCTGCGCACACAAAACGCAGCCCTAGAAACTGCGGAGAGGTACCTGTTGAACGTCCCGCCTAGGTTGGGACCTGATAACGCCGCGCGCCTTATGTTGGGACAGCGTGTGGGCACGGTGTGTTCTCGCGAGGGGCTCCTTCCATGTCGGCAAGGGTTGTTCCTGGCCCTTGTGCTGACCACGGTGCGCACGATATTCCGGTTTGTACACGATTGGCGCATGCAGGGTGAGAGATATGGAAACATCATTGTGTGCGGTGTGTTGTACCCTCGGTGGTCGGGCGAAAGTTGGAAAACCGGTCATTTCCCTTCGGTTACTGTCATGGAGTTCGTGGGGTGTCTTCCAGGGGGGGGTGGTTTGGAAGCTGCGGGGGAGATCCTCGTGTTGTCGGATACCTCGGGGAACCCGTTCGAACCGGTAATGGTAAGCACGGGATGCAATGTTTCTCAGTTTGCACCGTTGGTGACATTTCGACTGTCGAGCGTGCGCTCGGAAAACGCGCACGGAGGAATGTATCCGTGGTACTACCGGTATGCGATGTTTCGTGCGGATGTTGGGCTTGGAGCGAGGGCGGACGCGCAATCGCACGCGCACAAGTGTTGGCGCACGATACTGCACATGGAGGAAAAGTGTTCACAGCCTGCTGTGGCATCGCGCAACGGAAAGAAACGGGATCCCTGTGCGCAATGTGGGGCGGACCGGCGGGCTGTTGTCGGCGGACGGAAGTTGTACAAGTGCGGCAAGTGTCTCTCCGCGGTGTATTGCGGCGAGGAGTGTCAGAGAGCACACTGGGAATCTACCCACCACCGGGAGTGTAAGGCGCTGGCGGAAGCTCAGTGGGTTAGTTATTCCGGGCTCTGGGCACGCGGGGAATGGTCGTCTCGTCCTTCATGCTGTGCCACGTGCGGCCAGCTGCCTGCTAATCGAAAGAGGTGCCCGTGCCGCCGTGTAGCGTACTGTGGCCCTATCTGCCAGCGTGCTCATTGGAGAAGCCACAGGCCGGAGTGCGCTGGACGTCGGAGTACGGATCTCATAGAAGCATGGTAGTTACAGTCTACCATTGTGGCGTGCCGGATAGCGGACAACTCCTCTGCCAACCCCTCATCAGTGGTTACCTATCTAGCTCTAACCAAACACTTTTATATGAATAATATTGATCTCCATTTGCCTGGAGGCCGTGTGCTGCCTACTCGATGATGTTCCGGGAGCGATTGATGTCTTGCGCGCATCGTAATATCACTCTGCTCACGCGCGGACCGTGTAGCACGTCCGCGTGCTTTGAATGCAACCGCCGTTTACAATCGGCGCTCACTCCTTTCCGTGAAATCACCTAGAGCTCGACGATGGGGCACGCTCAAGCGAAGTATCGGCGGTAGAGGGGGCGGGGGCCGGGTTTTGTATACAGAAACGCAAACGGAAAAGTCATGAGTTTTGGCATTCAACCGTTTCCTTAGGCGCAACAAATCTCCCCGTCGGTCTTCTGGAGAATTATAGGCAGGCCATCAAGAAAGTACCGACTGGGCTCGTTTTGGCCACCGGCGCGTTTGCCCATAACGGCAAATGCCCCGAGTGGCAGGCGACGAACTACACTGTCTTACGCGATACCATATACGCGAACGCATCTGGGTTCCACGTTTTGAGGACCATGCCAGAAAGCCACGGGAAGAACGAGGCGAAGGAGCAGGTGATCGCGCAGCTAGAGATATGGCTGAAACAAAACCTGAAAAATCATAACGTCCTAACGTGGGTTAGGCACTGCTCATCCCAGGGCAAGTGCATCGCGGATTCCCCCGACCCGGCGTCCCCATGTGAAAAGTGCGAACCCAAGATTTTACAGCACCTGACAACCGTCTACCGCTTCGTGCAAACCAACAACAGTCAGTTGGGGCATACCACCCTCGCGTTCCCTACCGAGAAGGAGATCGCTGCTATCAAGGCCCGGTTCCCCGAATTGTGGAAGAAGGCATGTCAGGGGACCGCCCCGAACCTGCCCGTCAATAGCGAACCGCCCCCTCCTCCAACAGCGCCAGCCCCGGCGTCACGGAGTACAGCCCTAGTTCATGTCACGAACGACGCGCCCCCACCTACTGCTGTGCGAGCCCTAGCGCCACCGAGCACTGCCCCGTCTGAAGCCGTGCAGGCCGCGGCCCCACGTCCAACAGGGCCAGCAAGGCCGGCGGTGTTTATCGGAAATGTCACACAGGAACTTCGTGCACACTGTCCATGGTTCATGGTGGACACGGTTTCCCGGACGGTACATGTGTCACCAGCCCCCCGGTACCAGGCCAATGTCAATCCCGAGTACCCGTGGATGCAGCACGTCGCAGACCTGTTGACGCTGCTGTGGCCAGCGGAAACCGGGACGTTGGCCCAGGCGCCAGCGAGTACGCTATTGCCGCCCCCTCCAGCCAGGGCGCCCCCGCAGATTGCCACCGTTGATCTGGCATTCCCACCCCAAGAACCTCCCTCGATTCCCAGCTTGGTGCAGGCCGCGTCCACCGTGCAATCCTGGCAACCGACCGCCAAGGAAGGGGTCCAGCAACCGCCGCAGCGCGCCGTTGAAGCAGAAAAGCAGGGTGTCCTTGCACGGGACTGCCTGCAATCTGCCCCTCCCGCGGAACCCGCGGTGTCCCCGCTGAGCCACGGTCCAGCGGTTTTCCAAGAGAAGCCTTCCGCGAGTGGCCCACAGGCCCCCGCTAACAACCCATCACCTGTACAGACCCCAGAGTTTGAGCGCAGCAGGAGAGTCACGATGCAGAGGAACCAAGACAGGATGAAACCTATGCTCGAAGCGGCAAGACAGTTGCAAATAAACGCCCTGAGCGCGGCCGACTCCACGCCGGCAGCAGGGCTGAAATTGCTGAGCGAAGTATCCGACGAGCGTCTTCTGGAGCACATGCAACGTCTGGCCGCGGATGGCAAGCTCCAAGCAATTACTTACAAGAACGTGCTGGAAACATTGCCGCAGCCTTACACATTCGGCGCTTACAAGCACTTGCCACCGGTGCTGGAGAAACCGATGAACTTAGCGCTCACGGTTGCCTTGAAGAAACGGGTGGCGGCCAACGCTGCCATGTCCCTCCTCCAGCAGGCAATCAGTACAAAGCGCAACGCCCCCCCTACAGTCCCTCCGCGACAGAGCAAGGCGCGGACGGCGTCTTCTGCAGGGGCCACACGCACAGCCAGCGCCCCTCCGGCCGACAGTCGCCAGGTGCAGGTGTCCGGGCAAGGCATGCCCGAGCTGATTGAGAACATACGGCTGAAGGCCCTCGAACGCGCTAAGAAGAACCGTGTTAAGGACCTCCCCAAAGATGCTGATGTAACGAAGTGGACCAAGGAGATGAAGAAGTCCTTGGACGGGAAGTGTAAAGGGATCGCGTGGGCGGACAACGTGTACGGAGCAATGTTCGAAATGGAGCACGCGGGCGGTGTCCTCTCCGGCTCAATTGGCCGATCAGTGCATGCCCTCACCAACGACGAATGGTCAAGCGACCATGATTACTACTTCATGGTGGCGGGGCACGATGATGGCAGCCACCTCCCCGTAAAAGTAGCCGCGGTGTACATGGAGTTCGCTCCCTTCCATGCCGAGTTTGACTCTCGCCCCGAGAACAAGAATCAGCTTGCCAAGATGCACGTGCGCACCGTGCCGAATGTGCACGTTTCCGAGGAGGGGCTCGTGTACATCACCTCTACCGGAGAAGCGTTGCCTATGGACAAGCTGCCGGAGCTGCTAAAGAAGCGTTCCACGGTCCCGGATGCCTTGCGCCTCGACCTGCCGGCCGAGGCTGCTTCGAGCGGCCAACGACGACAGCCGCGGACTGCAACCAGGTGCGTGACTCACTCTCTTTATTAGTGTGTTGGCAATTCCTCGAATCAAGTCGGCCTACAGGTGTTTTAGGGTGAGAGTGGGTGGGGGGGCTGATACAAGATGTGCCCCACGCTTTCCTTCGCAGGCGTGCAGCCGAGGATGTGCGAATTTGAACCTTCACCCGAAACGAAGACATGTGCCGCGGAAGTCCGAAGAGATGCGGCGCGGCAGATCTGCGCACCTCTTAAAGCAAGCTGAGACGGCATGTTGTATACAGTGTGTAGGCAGAAGTACTGTAGTTAGTACCTGGTGGAATGCGCGCCGATGGTACAGCCAACAAACTTATACCTGTTTATTTGTGGATGTGATGAACCATGCCGAAAGCTGCTTCGGGTCAATCACCGTAACACCGGGTATATTGTAATTGCGATATGGTATGGGACTCCGTCTTAAGCCGTGAACACTGGTGCTGAGAGCGGTGCTGGCACCTCGTGCACCTGCGTCACGGCACCTGTTGCATGTTGCATGTGTATAATGCCATCATACGGCGCGCACGCACCCTGCCAGCATGTGTGCAATGCATGAATCAACGGAGTGGCCAGCGCACGCACGGCACATGGACTTGCGGTGCATGTTGATGCCTTGATTTTCGTATTCAACACCCTCCTTCTTCCATTGCTCTATTTTTCAGGGACTCTCCTTCCCCGACGACGCTGTGATTCAGGATCGCTTGAAGGCCATGGGTGCAAGCGAACGCCCGACGGTTTCAACGTTTGGTGCGGATAATGGCTGGATTCCGCGATCTGCCCGTGGTAAGGACCAAGCTATGGCGAAGCGCGACCTGGTCAATCGGCTCGCAGGTCGTCTGCCGGACCTCGGGTACACAATTGACGACAGAGGGCGCATCAAGCCCCGGCGGGAGGCAATGCCACCCGAGGATGGCGGACGCCCTGGTACTGCTGAAGCCCCCCGACAAGCAGCCACCTAACCTGCTGCTGGTGAAGCGAGCGCCCCTTCCACCCCTTGGGACAGCAGTCACGTGTCCGACCAACGCCTACTAGACTTGGCGCGCCAAGCATACAGCACGTCGGACATCGTGTTAGAGCGGCGGAGCATCCGTTCCGTCTTCACCTTAGAAGACTTGCAGATGCCAACGAAGACGCCGACGAAATGGCACAAAGAGGCAGAACGGAGGTCAGACGTGCTTCTAGCACGCATGCGCCGCCTTGGAGTGGCGCTCGATGCCAGGAACAGGGTGTGCGGTGCGCCGGCACCCTACGGGGAGACTGGATCGTCTGACGTCCTCCTCAGTTGTGATGAAGGGCAGGACGTGGTGATGGAGGAACCGGACACCAGAAGCCGTACTGATCGGTGGCGTAGCGGCAGCTTGGTAGGTGGCGCTGGGACAAACGGTAACCAGGTTAACCACGACATGAGGGACCTGTTGGCGGCGGATCTCAATTGCCCACTGCAGCAGCTGCCGGAGTGCACGCTGATGTCCGGCCTGATGGCATTTGGGGAAATGTTCTGCGGATCGGTGCCCTCCCCGGCTGAGAAGGAATACTGGGAGGAGGCGAAGGAGAACCAGGACATCGTTGTGGAAGATGTCGTAGAAGCTCTGGAAAAGACCCACCTTGTGGCGGACGAAGAAATGAATACGCCTACAGAGGATATGCTTGATCTGCCAGACTTCTTGTTTGAGGTATGCAGCCCGCCCTGCCCATACTGGCACCAAAATGTTTCCCCTGTAACCCACTAACGATGCGTGAGCGAGATAGAGCGTAGTAATATGACGGGGAGCGCTGGTGGTGTGACTGCCATTGTAAGCAGGAGTTGGCAGTGCTGGTGGAAATGAATACCGAAGTCAGTATCGCGACGGAGTCCGTGCAGGGCATTGTGCTGGCCCTGCAGCCTGAGCCCGACCCCGCGATCACGTTGTGTGTGACGGACGTGCCAAACATAGCAGCAGGAAAGCAGTCGCAACCGCTGGTCACGCACGGGAAGGCGAGTCCGAACGGGGTGACCGTGCAGGAGGCCGTATGGTACTTCATGGATATGAAAAGGCGACAGAGGTGGACTGATGACCATTTCGACACCTTCCTGAAAGTCCTGAAGATGCTCCTGGGCGGCAATACTTGCAACCTGCCGGGATCGCTATGGCACATGAGACGGGCGCTCGGTGCGGAGAGCGTATGGGACTATGCGATACACGTGTGTCCCAAGTTCCACCGCAATTTCGCATGGCAAAACGGGGAGGGAAAGCCGGGGAAGAGGGTGCAAGAGGTATGCGGCGTGCCCACGAAGCGTGGGGCGGATGGCGAGCCCACGGAGTGGTGCACGGAGGAGAGGTACGACGTTGTTAAAACGGCGCGCGGGGAGGAGTATCGTCCCAAGGAGTACTACTTCTATTTCACCGTGAAGCGGCTGGTGCGGCGCTGGATGATGGACCACGACTTTGCTAAGCAGCGTGTGAGTCCCACGGCCAGAGCTCCCGAAAACGCTTGTGTCATGAGCAGCCCGCACGGGCTACGAGTAAACGAGCACCCTAGCGTCGGTGGCAGACTACTGCGTGAGACGCCGAGCGGGAACCAGGAGAAACCAGGGGTATTACGAACTGGGATGGGCATCGAATATGGAGAGGACGACGGGCAAGCAAAGAAGCATGACAAACAGTGCGACCCGTGCCGATGTCCTTACTCCTTGTAACGGACGAGTGCCGCGGCTGATTGTATACGAACGTTGCCGATGGGCGATGCGAGATGGGTGAAAGGACCGCAACTGACTAGCGCGTTGCCATCGCAGGAATTGGTCCACGCGGTTCGGCGCGTTGCGAAGTGCGGACCTTCCTCCCAAGGTAGGTAGTGCGTAAAGCCCAACCCGCGGTCAACATCTACACGAGTGTGTGCGCACGGAGGTGTGACGCTCCAGCGCGGCTTGAAGAGATCATAGGCTATTGCGCTTGACTGCGTGTGCAATGGAGGGTATCCGCAGGAACGTGTGAAGATGAAGCACTGCGGTGTGATCTCGATTGCCTCTGGCCCACGTCAACACTGGAAGGACGTCGACGTGTTGCTAGAACCCATGATGGAAGAGCTGAAACAACTGAGTAAGGGCCATGCCGATGCTGACCAAACCCCTTTCAGGGTGTATGACGGGTACTTCCAGGTGTGGCATGAACAGTTCAGCGTGTTCCTGATGTTATGCTACTGCGATACGATTGCGCGTAACGACTTGGGGAAGTTCGCTCCCGTGGCGGCAAGGCGCAACGACTTCAAAAGCATCTGGGAGGCCACTAAGGGCCCTAACGGTAATGGCATGTACTGCTTGGGCTATGCGAACCCCATCTCGCAGACATACTTGGACGAAGGGGAGGTGTTGTATGCCAATGATCCGAGTGTGTGGTTAACCAAGGAGGACCACAAGGAACTGGTGAGGCTGACCGCGGAGGATGGTGTGGATCCGATGCGGACCGGCCGATATGCAGCCGGGCCGTTAGAGCAGCTGGACTACTTTGACCCCATCTACGGGTACGTGCTGCCGTTCATGCACATGATGTGTTACGGCGTCATCAAGAAGTTCCTGAAAATGCTGCGAAACAAGGTGAACAATTGCCCAAACACGTGCTATTTCTCACCCATGCAACTAAAGCAGTTGCAGGCCAACGGAAAGGGACTGACCGCGCCGCATGACATGCACCGGGAGTACCAGGACTTCGTGCAATACGCGGGTGAGCACCCGGATCTAACCACGGATACCGACACCCATCACCTTGCATGTGCCTTGTTTAGTAGGAACGGGCGTGGCGGATGCGCCAACCTTATTCCCCCGGTCCGCGTGCAACCATGTTTGTGTGCACCGGTAGGGAATGGCCACACCTACTAACCGTAGGGATGAATGCTACTACAACCAGGTATATATGTATGCACTGTTGTTAGTTTGTTGGTGTCATTTCATACGCGGGGAGGATGAGCCGGTTGCCTAACATCTGTAAAAAGCTCGCTGTTGCAGGGAACTACACCATGGAGGACATGCTGAACTTTATCTTGATTTTCAGCCCGATGGTGTTCATGGATGTTCTGAAGAACTTGAATCCGGAGTTGGACAAGGCTTGGTGGACTTTGCGGCGGGCGGTGCTCTACTTTATGAGAGGGCCTGCAATAGGATTGTGTGGGGACCTCCAGTCCCGTGCGGAGCCCCGGAAGGAGACCGGGAAAGAGCTGTGGGCCTTTGCGGTGATTGTGGAACAGCAATGCCCCATGAACATGTTGACGTTGAATCTGCGCATGGCGGTCGTTCACTTGTGCAAGCAAGAGGAGGAAACCGGCGTGGTGAGCAGCACCAACGAGCTCTGGGTCGAGCGTCTCCTGGGCGACAGCAAGGGGGTGGTGCCAGCCCCGGTCGGAGGTAAGGCGATCGACACGTGCATAGCGAACGCGTATCTCACGAAAGAGGCGGTGGACGACATGGCGTGGAGCTACGAAGGGATCCGCTTCCTTCCGGACATGCTCACGGAGATGGCCATGGCCAAGGGCGGCGAATACCATGATTCTAGGACCACCCGGGCTGACGATTCCTCCAAGGTGTGCCATCTCCTTGACACCGGCCACTATCTCGTCCGCGACGGTGTACCAACCGCTGCGTTGGCAAACGAGGAGGGGGTCGTCTGCACCGGGAACTCGTGGGGTGCGTCCGATCCCTTTTTAGCGATCATGCAAGCCCTTCCCTGGATGCAGCCATGGACGTCCTTCGATTCTCGCGCATGCGAAGAGGCGATGAGGACTTCACATCCCGGGTTTACACCCGGGCAAAAACGCGTATCTCCTTCAACGTGGCTTTGAGTACATGCGCGGCCGACGCTTTTGAGTACGGCACCGTGGAGGCTTACTACTTGATCTTCCTGAAGCGTTCCGCCGAGAACTCCGCCGCCAACGACACCGTGTGCCGCCTGGCTATGGTGACCGCCTACCCCACTGTTGAGGACCTTACTATGAACAGCCGGGG
>LGRX02012200.1:0-23093 GCA_001247695.2 Cymbomonas tetramitiformis
GGCTACGGCTGCTGCTACGGCTGCGGCTGCTGCTGCTACGGCTGCTGCTGCTGCCGCTACGGCTGCTGCTGCTGCTGCTATGGCTGCTGCTGTTGCTGCTGCGGCTGCTGCTGCTACGGCTCTGGTTGCTGCTACGGCTGCTGCGGCTGCTGCTACGGCTGTGGCTGCTGCTACGGCTGCGGCTGCTGCTACGGCTGCGGCTGCTGCTACGGCTGCGGCTGCGGCTGTCTGCTGCTGCCCGCTGCTGCTGTTGCTGCGGCCGGCTGCGTATGTTGTTCGCTCTGGCTGCTTACAGGCTGCTGTGCTCAGCTCTGGCTGCTGCTACGACTTGCTGCTGCTGCTGCTACGGCTGCGGCTGCTGCTACGGCTGCGGCTGCTGGCTCAGGCAGCTGCAGCTGCTGCCCGGCTGCCACTGCCGCTGCTGCTGCGGCTGCTGCTACGGCTACGGCTGCTGCTCAGCTGCTGCTGGCTGCTGTTGCTGCTACGACGCTCTTTGCCTTCTGACTCTTGACTGCTCTTCATGACTGCTGCTGCTGCTGCTGGCTGCTGCTGCTGCTGCTACGGCTGCTGCTGCTGCTGCTGCTTCCTGTGCTGCTGTTGCTGCTGCTGCTGCTGCTCTTTGCGGCTGCTGCTTTACGGCTGCAGTGGGTTTCTTTAGCTGCCTCAGCTGCTGCCCCTAGAACACTCATTCTTTGCCCTACGGTGACTGCTGCTACGGCTGCGGCTGCCTTCTACAGGCCCCACTCACTGCTGCTACGGCTGCTGCTGCTGCTGCTACGGCTGCGCTGTTGATGCTACGGCTGCGGCTGCTGCTACGGCTGCGGCTGCTCGTACTTCTGCTGCTACGGCTGCGGCTGCTGCTGCGGCTCTTCGACTGCTGCTACCGGCTGCTGCTGCTGCTGCTGCTACGGCTGCTGCTGTTGCTGCTGCTGCTGCGGCGCGGTTGCTGCTGCTGCTACGGCTGCTGCTGCTACGGCCTCCACTTCTGCTACTACGGCTGCGGCTGCTGCTACGGTTGCTGCTGCTGCTACGGCTGCGGCTGCTGCTACGGCTGCTGCTGCTGCTGCTACGGTTGCTGCTGCTGCTGCTACGGCTGCGGCTGCTCCTACGGCTGCTGCAACGGCTGCTGCTACGGCTGCTGCGGCTGCGGCTTCCACTCTCTGCAGGAGGAACACGAGGATGGTTCTAGCTGGGAGGCACGAATGGTGGAATCATCGGAGGAGCGGCGGGGGTTTGGCGATGTAGGTGCGGGTCGTCGCCTCTTTACCATGCTACAGCGCAAAGAATGTGGACCTGCAGCGCGGGAGGGGAGTTTTTGAAAAGAGCATTGTCAGCCTGCTTGAACTAAATGATTTGGGTTATGGCAAGGTGGTGGCTGCCTCCACACATCTCCACCAACGCATGGGTTGCCCTACTCACCGTACTGTAAAGCACTAGGGCCTATACTATACTGGGGCGCCCAGGACATGCCAGGGGCACGCCGATGTTCACGCCTGCTGCAGCTGAGTTTCCCTCCTACTTTTCGGTTTCCTTTTGATTTCCCCTTGCCCGGGGGTGAGGCCCCACATGCTTTCTTTTCTTTTCTTTCGTTTCTTTCGTTTCTTTCTTTTCATGGGAATCTTGCACTGCAGCGCTGGATGAGCTCCCAACAGCCTCACGCCGGCAATTTTGGCAAGGGTGTATGCGTGTGGTATCCTGGCTATCGCTGTGAACGGGGACGGCCGCCGGGTGGAAGTGGGTTTTGGGAGGCGGTTATCCCTGTGGTGCCATTCTGGCGGGCACTGCCCCTTGGAGAGCTCGGTAGATTCGTCTGTCGTGCTGCGAGGAGAGGCAGAAGGTGGTGATGTACAACTTCTGTGTTCTCCCTTGAATTTTGTGGGGAGCACTTAGGTGCCCGCATGTTTCCTTTTTTTGACATGGGGTGTCCATGCTGTGTGGTGTGACTGCATTCATGACATAACCATGGACCAACAGGTCCCATCCATCGACCGGGAGCCACTGGGGGGCATGCCAGCAGGGTCCGCTTACTCCGTTACCCAGAGACCAACAATTGTTGGGCGATGATCGGTCACATCGTATCATCCTTCCATGCTGCCTTGCATCTGGGTTGGGAATATGTATGAGTTTGTGGTATCTTGTCACGGCCCCGCCCTGCTCTTGATTTGCTTTTCACATCCACTGGGATGATGATGGGCTGGCTTTTGTTGGCCGATCTCATGCCGTTCAGTGTGGTATCCTGGCACGGCTCCGCCGTCTTCCTGCATGCTTCTCATCCACGGGGGGGTTGGTGGTCTGGCTGCCAAGTGCAAGGCCCAGCGCACAGCGAATGGTATTGAGGCACGTGGCATGAGCCGCGCAAAGTAAAGACAACAACCATTCGCAGCGTGCTGAGCCTTGTACTTGGCCGTAATTTATGTCCGCAGGCTGTGCAGCTTTGGGCGAATCCCAATAGATCCACACGCTCGCTCTTTTTACTCGGATGTGTGTGGTTCATCCTTGGACCGATTCCTTTGACACACTGTAGCCACAGACATCGGCTGCACTATGTGCCCACGCTGGGGATCAAAGGATTCAGCCCGCACTTTGGGACAGTGCACACTTATCCAGATTCTCCGGAGCTCGTTAGTGGAGAACGGGACCCCCTAAGCCTCACTGGGCCACCCGAGCACCTCCGCGACTGCTCTGTCTGCGCAGTGATGCTTTGTCACTGAAGCCGGTCCACCTCCACCCCTCGAGCTGCCCAAGCCCATGCTCAGAACCACCACCCTGCCCCCTGCCTGCCCCAAAGCCTGGTCTCAAGAGAGCTTGGATTCCCACAACATGTCCAGTGTTCCAAAGGGCTGTCCCAAGGGACTGAGAATGGTATACTGAACAGCTTCCTTCTGACTCTGAGCGTCCGCCATTGTACTGCGCTTGCAACCCCCTTACCCCCAGCACCAACTCTATGGGACTGAAGCCCTGGCGCTGGACATCCCACGAGTGAGCCGCGGTCTTGAGCAATGCGTTTCACTCTTGCACCGCAACTGTGGTTCTGCACTAATCCTATTTGGGCTCCCATCCCCACATATGCCTGTGTGTCCCAAGCCCTCCCGGCGGCCAACAGCTCACCAACCGGGTATCACCTTCTCAATAACTTTTCATCACTCTTAGTTCCGGCACAGCCAACAACCTTGCCACGTGGGCAGGTAAGCTGATGAGACGCCGTATGCCGCCGTGCAACCTGTTGGAAATGGTCGTCGCTGCCGGGATGGCCCCCCGGGCTTTGAGAGGCCCGGCATGTGTCAACTCCACGCACCACCCTTCTACCCACACCTCGCTCAACACCCTCCCCACCAGTTTTCCCCTGTGCCAACAGCCGCCTCAAGAAGGTGGGTCGCCCGCCTGCTTGCCCCCATCAAAATGGCCGCCCCTTCCTCGGGCAAGGCCATCGCTTGCTCTGGTGAGGCCCCGCTCTGCTTCTGAGCCCAGACCTCGCGCTCTCGACCCGGCAATGAGAGGTCATCCCCCTCTGTCAAGATATTCTGGATGCTCAGGTGATGGGACGAGTCTGCTTGGCTGCCCCCGCTTGCGCCCACAGACACCTCTTTGGACCGAGCCCCCTCGGTACCCAGTCTCCAATCCTCTGCCGCCCGAACAATCTCCGCCTCGTGCCACCTATCCTGCATACTCTCTCACAGCCATATTGCCACAAGAGAACAGGCACATACGGTGTGGTTGGGACTGACTCTGGTTGTGTCCCTTTGCTTTCCCCCGTAATTGTGTGTGTGGGGGGTCTTTTCTTGTATTCTACCATCTTTTTCGCTTTCAACGAGGGGAGCACCTCAGCTTTTGGTTGCTGCTTCCATACATCTTCCATTTGTTTGGTCCAATGGTTTGCATACATCTTCCATTTGTTTGGTCCAATGGTTTGCATACATCTTCTATTTGTTTAGTCCAATGGTTTGCATACATCTTCCATTTGTTTGGTCCAATGGTTTGCCCATCTTCCATTTGTTTGGTCCAATGGTTTGCATACATCTTCTATTTGTTTAGTCCAATGGTTTGCATACATCTTCTATTTGTTTGGTCCAATGGTTTGCATACATCTTCCATTTGTTTGGTCCAATGGTTTGCATCCATTGGCCTACTTTTTCCATGCATCGACCGCGCGCCGCGGAAAGGCTTGCCCGCAGGTTTTGCTGATCGGACACCCCGCAACTAACGTTTGTTTCTGGCAATGATCGGCACATCCCATCATCGTCCGCTCCTTTGCTTTCGGATTGTGGTGTCGGCGTCGTTGGTATCTTGTCGTGGCCCCGCCCTGTTCGGTCCCGTGCGAGAGAGGCACAAAAAGTCCCGCGCGTCGCGTAGACTCCATCTGTCTCGAGTGCAGCTGTAAAGTGTAGAGTTCCTGAATGCTTCTCACACCCACTGGGATGATGTTGGGCTGGCTGTTGTCGGCGGACCTGGAGCCGTTCAGTGTGTGGGGGGGAGGGGCAGTCCCTTAGCCCGCTTCATCGATAGTAGCAAGAGAGGCATCGCATAATGGTCGATTGCCCATTCTGGTCCGGTGCGTGTCAAATATGTCTCAGCACGTCCCCAGGGCTGCGCCGTTACTACCTAGAGGGGGGCACCCAGGAGAGGGCTTTCCTCTGCACAGAGTGGTTGCTCGAAGCCAGCTGTGACTGGTCCCACCGAAGTGCCGCCAGCTGTCACTTTGCCTGGTTCCTGCCTCACTCATAAATGTCTGTTATTGCCACTTTGGCTTCTAGATTTTGTCTGGATCCTGTCTTGCTTTTTTTTATTCCTCATATAACGATACAAGGGTACCTTTACATAGTAGTGACAATACCGGACAAGCCTCGCCTCACTGGGGCCCCACGTCTTTCGTGCTTGGAGATATCTGATTGGATGCACTGCCCGGCTCGTGCGCAGGAGGGCAGTGGTCTGACCCTCGATCTCGTATACAATCCTGGGGGGGCCTTCTTGCCGCCCGACCAGGTGCGCCCACCCCTGCAGGCTCAACTTGAAATGCCAGCGTCCGATGCTCCACAGTCTTCGCCTCCGATGTGCACGGAAGCCGCCTCCCTGGAGCGCGCCCCAGTGTGCGGCGGTGCTCTCGCCGATGCTGGTGGATAATTCAAATTCCCGTGCAGTGCGCAAGCTGGACCATCCCTGCATCAGCCAATTAGAGCTGTGCTTGTGACAGCGAGTCGCTTGCGCTTTTTCTCAAAAGCAATGCCAAGGGGCTCTCGGGCACTGCCTCGAGGGTGCCCGCAGCAGGAGAGTGGCTTCAGTCTAAAATTTCTCTGTCGCTACCGTCCGCTCTGCGCAGGCCACGCTGCAAGCCGCCTATCGTAGCGAGCTGCTGGAAGCGTTTGGGGTAAGATCCCGGCGACCCCCTTGACAGTGCGTCATGGCGCTTCTCCTCACGCAGTGCGACCGTGGTGCTGACGCGGAAGCTCTTCTGATGGTCGGTATCACAGCGGCGCGGGCGTGAACGGCCCTCAGCGACCCGGCATGCACAGAACACCGCGACCGGCTTGAGAGGCTCCATTTCTGCATTTACCCCTTTTCAGCATGGTACACGTGTATTGTGGTTGTGCTGCGTGCTGGTCCCGCCCCCACCTGCATGCTTGGGCTGATGCCATGGCCGCCATTGATCGCAGCGCCCCTCAACTCGCGGTGCGCATATATAACATACACGCGGCAAAGTCTCACAGACAGCAGGGCGTAATGAAAAGGTGATGACGGGGCGAGCCGGCCACTGTGGCGAGCCCGTGCTGGGAGGCCCTGGCATCCTTGAAGTCGCGACGAGCAGTGATGGATTCTGGAGAGGGAAGAAGGGCGTGATGGAGCGTTGCGGGATGCGGCAAGATGCCAGATCGAGTTCAGTAATCTGTTCACGATCACCAACATGCCCATCAAGCGCTACGCGGATTACCTCTCGCGGCGCAGCGAATTGGAATCCTACATGCAGGTGCCGGGCGGCTTCTGCATTCTCAGCTCTTGAAGCCTTGCATAAGCGATGCCGGCACTCATTTCTGGCGGCTCCCTGCGCGAATTCCAGACGCGCCTCAGTTTGCTTTCTGGCTAAGGAGGAAGGTAGCCACGGTCTGGCACATCGGCGGTAAGTTAGCAGCATGGCGCGTGCATCTTCAGAAAGCGAAGTCCATTCGCAGCTGCGACGGGCGCTGCTGACTTGGGCGGTATTTGCTCGTAAGCAAGCGCTGCCAGTACTGCTCGAGAGGGCTCATGTATCTTTAGTGTGCATCATGCTAGTCCATCATGTCCACGGCAAGTCCTATCAGATTGGTGGGGGTTTTGTGCTCGTGCATGAGTGCCAGTGCTGCTGGTGTGGTTTGCTTGTATCTGGCGCAGTTGCAATGAGGTGTGGGGGGACTGAATGCGCAGCTGCTGGTCGAGAATTTTAATCCTACCGCAGTGGCTGGTGTCATGTGTAAGGAGTTAGTCAGTGTGCAGTATGACGGACGCATCTACGACTGCGATTTCAACCAGCAACTGGATATGCCGATGCCGGGCAAGAAATTTGGGTACATAGTCGGGCCTCCCCTCCTCAGCCCGCACCACCTGATTCTGCGCATGGATATCTTCACGTCCTCTCCACTGCTCAGCCGGCGCCTGCGCACTCTCCCTGTGTCCCCATCTACGGGACGCGTCAGATCCTCTCGCCCTCTGGGCATCCCTCTCCCAAGCGCCACCATCCCCCCACCCCCTTCACGCAAGTCTCTATTCTCTCCACTAAACGTGTGCAATCATTCTGTATTTCTTCGCGGCCTTTCATCCTTTTTTTCCTCACAGATGTCCTTCCCACAGATGTCTGCTGACCAAGGTCTGAGGCCTTGACAATGACACAACGGCGGCGCGTCACTTTGTGCGCCGAAGGATCTCGGACTGAGCAGTGACTCAGTGGCGGTGCGTAACTCTGTGAGCAGGAGGATCTCAGACTTACAGTCCTTGGATGACCTGCTTGGAAACCGTATCACCGTTGATAGCCACTGCTATGGCTGCACAGCTGGTGAGCGCATGGCATCGGAACTGTGATTTGGAAAAATCATTGCCAACTGCTTGTGTTCCGCTCACGATGTCGAGGTTTGGTGCATGTCGCTTTAGATTCATCTCCACGAGGCAACCGATTTGGTTGAGGATTGTGATTATCCCAGTAGGCGTTTGCTGTTCATGGAATGGCGTCTATGGTTATTGGTTAGCGCTGTGGGCCCTACTGTATTTGCACATGACCTCCGAAAGCTGTTTCTGAATATGGTGAAAGTTGCTTTGAAACTAGTGCCTCAAATTCTTGCAGATTTCATTCATCATTCGCATTGTGTATGTGAAGTGGCCCTAGAAGCCACTCTGGGGAGATGATCCCGGCTCTTTTTTCTTTTCAGAGATCTCAGCTGATGGAGTCTACCTTTGAATGGGCAGGTTCAGGCTCAAGCTGACAGGGAACAACGGCATAAAGTAGCTTGCTACATTGTGCCAGATGCGTATAGTTGCACTGTAGGCGCCCAATGTATGTCCTATTGCCGGCGACCACACTTCCACCCACAAAGCTCAATGCCTGCCGGTGAAATGGCATGGGTGCTGAATCTGGTTGTTGGATCAAGCATACACTTATGACATGCGCGCTTTCAATCTCAGCCTTATGAGAAAGGCATGCTTCGATGGACGCGCCGCTGGATGCGCTATACACCCAATACATGCATGTGTGCCACATGTGAAATTGTGTAATCTATCTATGACGATAGTAGAGGATGCGTGCTGATAGATTATGTCCTGCTGTTGCACTGTATTGTCTAATGCTCTTCTTCGTAAATGAGAATGAGGATGCCACTGCAAACCCTTGGCATCCATTTCATACATTCGAAGAAAAATACGCTCCCAAGTGTAAGCCCTTTGCGGTAGCCTCGTTAGTATGATCAACCTTCAGAACGACCTTTGCGGTGGCATAGGCAGCTGCCGGCATGATAGTCTAGTGTTGTGCTCCGTGCCGGGCACCCTGGCAGTACCAAGTATTTTTGCCAGCACGAGGGCGGCACATTCATCTGAGCTGACTCGGCATCAAAATGCAGACCTGTGAACATCCGTCGAGGGAATGTGACAAGTAAAGTCGCCGTACTAGGTCTCTCTACTCAATTGCAACATCACTGGTAGGACGCATGAATTTGGGTAATAGCCACACGTATGAATGGGCATGCAACAAACGAAGGCAACTAAATATGCCGAACAATGCGATGTGAAGTTTTCTTTGCAGCATCGCCAATTACAAGCTGTATAATTGTGTTAATTTGCAGCACCATATGATACCTACTTGGATTTGCTGTGATAGTTGCATACTGTAAAACTGTGCTAGGACAACATGCAGTGTCATGCGCGGATGACTTAGCAGTGTCATACGCGCCTTACAGTATCAGTGCCCGAGACCCTTGTTGAGGAAAAGACCCCCCTTTGCGGGAGTACACAGCACTACTGCACTGTGTGATAATGTGTCATACTAAAATACTGACACACCATGCTGCATGATAATGTAGTAGACGCATATGATAGGTTGATGAGACTTGGTCATGCTGACTAGGATTACCTCAGAGAGCTGAGTGAATAAGTAGTGGCCAAGGCCAAAGAAACAGTTTTCTAGAGTTAATACCGCCGCAAGGCAAAAGTTAATATAACCTAATTCTTACTGCAAGTAATATGCATTGGGTCTAGACATAGCAGTTCCTATGTCTAAAGAGCTGACCTAGCAGTACCTAGGCAGTTAGTCATTATATGCAGCTCCATATATGACCCATCAGTAGTTACAGTGACTGTTAAGTATAAGGCATACGAGAGCCTCCTACAAAACGGTATCAGTGTGCTACGCACCACCGACCACCACCACCGCTTCCACAACCTTTTCCTTCTTTCGAATTATAACTTTTTCGGCGAATTTATGTGTGCTTCTGGGCTTCGGATGGTATTTGGGATCTCGAGCTGCCAGTGTGTTACGGGTACCCGGGGCCAGCCCTGACCAGCGAAGTTGTTTGTGACCTCTAACAGTTCGATGACGCGAACCGCCAGCATAAATTGTCTTCAAATTGCGTACTAAAACGTTTCCCTTCTTCAATGCGTTGTGTAATGATGATTTCATCTGGGGACTACACAAGCAGGCGTTTTTAGCTACTAAAAACGTCTGGAATACAGGGTGTAGTGTTTTTCAGTTCAGATGGTCTTCATGGCGCTTGTTGTCGACGCATCATATCTTACAATTGTCAATGGAAACATAATTCTTCTTGGCGCCTTGATCTGAGATGGTCGGACTTTGGCTACTGTGCGAGGCCTTCTACTGTGGCAAGTTTGCCATATCGTGCCACGCATGAGTTTCCTAGACAAATTCTCGAATCGGCGTATGCGACGTTGAAATGCTGGTTTCAAATTGCGGACGGAATTGCTTGTTTCGCTCAGCGCGCTGTTCCGTGTTTGGGATTCTGCTTCTGGCGACTGAGCTTCGCAGTTGCGCTCTGACGCGCTCTTCCATGACTCAGCGCTTCGCTCGCTCGCGCGCAGCTGTTCGCCGCTAATTCTTCTTGGGAATTGTACGGAAGTTTTAGATGTTTCAGCCGGAATATTTGTCTCGTGTGGACTTTGCGATTGGAGGCAATGAACGACGTTCTTCTTTTGCGCTTCTGGTTGAGTTGCGGCATAATTAAGCTTCAGATTAGCGTTTTCTTGGCTACAGGCATATACGTTCTTAATTGTCTTTGCGACTACGGTGGATTACACAAATTTATGACGGGGAATGTTAAAATTAGCTATGAGTTGGCAACGAGTTTCTGATTTCGTCGCAATGGATACTTCGACGCTCCAGTGTTTCTTAAGTGTGGCGAACCCTGAGTGCATTCGCGCTGTAGCGTTGCTTTGACTTCTGGGACTGGATTGTTG
The DNA here is from genome assembly GCA_001247695.2 of Cymbomonas tetramitiformis. Taxonomy (NCBI): domain Eukaryota; kingdom Viridiplantae; phylum Chlorophyta; class Pyramimonadophyceae; order Pyramimonadales; family Pyramimonadaceae; genus Cymbomonas; species Cymbomonas tetramitiformis. Next base: position 9,919 of record LGRX02012200.1, read on the forward strand.
ACCGAGTTTGCTCAACTTTAGTTTTGTCTGGAGATCTTCGTGCTTGCGAGAAAACTTTGGCTGGAATTTGGTGGGGCGAGTCTGGTTGCCTCCTGTTGGACTTCTGTGCCTTCGCTTTTCGCCCTACACACCTCTCCGGCGGGGGTGCTGCAGTTTTTCTTAAACAAATTATTGCGCTCCTCAACTTTCTTCGACGGTATATTCTTTCGAGATATCTTCTTCGCGGTCGACTCCTTCTGTGTATATCCCGCCTCCGAGGCGCCCTGGTGCAGCAGAGGCTTCTTCTGGGCCTTCCAGGCTCTCGGGCTTGGCTCGCGAATTGGAACCCCGGGTGTTGGATGGGCTTGGGGCTTTGGGGCCCACTCTGTATTTTGTTCCACGTTCTGGAGGGGAACCAGCCAGGGCGCGGCGAGGCAGGGGGGTACAACGCTCTCTGGAAGGCGAGTACGCGCTTGTGGCGAGCGCGCCTCTGCCTCAAGAGGAACGTAGTACCCAAGCAGTGTTGCCTGCCACGCCCAAGAGCTTCCCCACCGAGTCGCGTGACTCGCCTGACCTAGTATCCACTACTGTCCGCATGTTTGAGCGGTATTCCACACCGCAGCTGCGTGCAGGGAGTACAACTGCCTCAGGTCTACAGCGTGACCGACCAGCTCTCGAGGAGCTCAACACGGTCGCTATATCCACCTTTCATAATTTGAGATCACCTCCTCATAATGAAGCTGTAGCTGACCATCTGCCACTAGTGGCAGATCATCACGTTGGAAACTTGACCCCTGAAAGCAACATATTTACGCCTAGGCGTGAACCACTACATTCAGACAGACTGCCAAAAAGCGCAATAGGAAATACATGTCATACTCAGATGACAAAACTAAATTGGCGAAATTTGGCTGCAATCTCGGCAATTTCGTTCATGACGGGCATGACCTCTGATGTACCCGACTTACCCGTGATAGTACGAAACAGATAAAAACTTCGGAGTGTTTTGAGCAATAGTTTGTTATATGCTTATGAAATGATACTAAACATGAGCATGCGTGACCAGAATGTCGTTGGTTCATCGCCGGGTGCCCCGTACGGCCGTGTGTCGCTTGAATTGCATAGGGTTTCCCTACGTATGTACCCGACTTACCCGTGATAGTACGAAACAGATAAAAACTTCGGAGTGTTTTGAGCAATAGTTTGTTATATGCTTATGAAATGATACTAAACGTGAGCATGAGTGACCAGAATGTCGTTGGTTCATCGCCGGGTGCCCCGTACGGCCGTGTGTCGCTTGAATTGCATAGGATTTCCCTACGTATGTACCCGACTTGCCCGTGATAGTACGAACGGATAAAAACTTCGGAGTGTTTTGAGCAATAGTTTTGTTATATGCTTATGAAATGATACTAAACATGAGCATGAGTGACCAGAATGTCGTTGGTTCATCGCCGGGTGCCCCGTACGGCCGTGTGTCGCGATTGTATAGGGTTTCCCTACGTATGTACCCGACTTACCCGTGATAGTACGAAACAGATAAAAACTTCGGAGTGTTTTGAGCAATAGTTTGTTATATGCTTATGAAATGATACTAAACGTGAGCATGAGTGACCAGAATGTCGTTGGTTCATCGCCGGGTGCCCCGTACGGCCGTGTGTCGCTTGAATTGCATAGGATTTCCCTACGTATGTACCCGACTTGCCCGTGATAGTACGAAACAGATAAAAAGTTCGGAGTGTTTTTCAGAGCAATAGTTTGTTATATGCTTATGAAATGATACTAAACATGAGCATGAGTGACCAGAATGTCGTTGGTTCATCGCCGGGTGCCCCGCACGGCCGTGTGTCGCTTGAATTGTACAGGGTTTCCCTACGTATGTACCCGACTTGCCCGTGATAGTACGAACCAGATAAAAACTTCGGAGTGTTTTGAGCAATAGTTTGATATATGCTTATGAAATGATACTAAACGTGAGCATGAGTGACCAGAATGTCGTTGGCTCATCGCCGGGTGCCCCGTGCGGCCGTGTGTCGCTTGAATTGTATAGGGTTTCCCTACGTATGTACCCGACTTACCCGTGATAGTACGAAACAGATAAAAACTTCGGAGTGTTTTGAGCAATAGTTTGTTATATGCTTATGAAATGATACTAAACATGCGCATCCCGTCCTGGTAAAACGGGGGTGGAGGGACATGTACTTCTCGTCCCTCACCGCCATTACCTCCGAGCGGGATCTAAGTGGCAACTGTAACACCTGGAAGTCCCACCCCTTGTCCCCTGCGTCCTTCTGCAAGAACACCAGCCCCTGCAACTGGGAGCTGTTGGTCCGCAGCACATACCCCATGCGCAGCATCCCACCGTGCGCCGTGGGCAGATTCTCGTAGTCCTCTTTCAACAACCACACTAGGAAGAATTTGTGTTAAAAAATGTTAATGATGTGTTAAAAAATGTTAATCGAGTGTTAAATAGTGTTAATGTGGAAAGTGGGTGTTAATCAAGTGTTAATACGCGAAAATTTTCATAATGGGCTATATTATAGGCGGGAAAGTGTTAATGGGGTGTGAAGAAAGTGTTAACCGTTGGCGAGGGAGTGTTAATGGGACAGTTCAGGAGTGTTAACGGAAGGCTGCATCTGTTAATCGCGGTATAATCACGCTGCTGGGAATTATATTGGAGCCAGAACACACGCCTGTTTCGCCGATACATTTGAAAAGTGTTAATACCCAGTCAGCCACCGTGATGTGGGTGTCCTGGCGAGATAATCATTTCAAAATGCAGTCGCCACTGACAACGCCCATGCCCATCGACGATCGACAGGATCATCTACGGTAGATATAGGTGCATCCGCGAACACCAAACGCATGAAGCTCCCTACAAATTTAGAACCTTGTGTCTACCTTGTGTTTACCTTGTGTTTCGAGCCAAGTAGGGCCCTACTTGGGCAATGTCGGCAGTAAAATGGCAAAACCAGCCAAAATCGGGTGAAATGAAGTTTCCGATAGTTTGTTTTTTATTGTTGATATCGATGGTTTGGGTCGATGTAAGACATATGGAGCGAAGTTTTGGGTGGAATGGCTTTGGTAACCTCACTTTTTGAGGCCTCAAAGCTGTGCTACTCGGTACCTGCCCTGTACTTGGGGCTGTACCTGGGCTGTACTTGAAAACATTGGAAAAAATATTTTTGGAATCTGTTTTTTTTGGGCTATTACGCTTATTTAGTCCTTACTATGGACAGTCTCCAAAGATTTAACGGAAAAAACATTTTACGCTTCCTGTTACAGCACCTCAAAGTTAGGTCAGTATGGGCATTGGGTAGGTAAGGGGTAAGTAGGGGGCAATACCTACCCTGTACCTGGGCTGTACCTGGGCTGTACTTGAAAACATTGGAAAAAAATATTTTTGGAATCTGTTTTTTTTGGGCTATTACGCTTATTTAGTCCTTACTATGGACAGTCTCCAAAGATTTAACTGAAAAAACATTTTACGCTTCCTGTTACAGCACCTCAAAGTTAGGTCAGTATGGGCATTGGGTAGGTAAGGGGTAAGTAGGGGGCAATACCTACCCTGTACCTGGGCTGTACCTGGGCTGTACTTGAAAACATTGGAAAAAAATATTTTTAGAATCTGTTTTTTTGGGGCTATTACGCTTATTTAGTCCTTACTAAATGAGTAAAATAGTCCTTACTAAATTAAGGCCCTACTTACCCTTGTTTATGTATAGACATGACCATATTTACCTTGTACTTGAGTATAGATACATGATAGGTAGGGCCCTACCCACCCTTGTTTATGTATAAACATGGCCTTACCGGACTAGTACTCGAGTATAGATACATGATAGGTAGGGCCCTACCTACCCTTGTTTATGTATAGACATGGCCATACCTACACTGTACTTGTATATAGATACATGATAGGTAGGGCCATACTTACCCTTTTTTATGTATATACACAAACTGATGCTATCTATTTACACTACACAAATGCCATGTCGTACTGCAGGCCTAAGTACTAAGCAAGCTCGTCCTCGCTAGGATTTTCATCCTGGACATTCTGCTCGAAGAAATCTGCTCGAGGGTCAAGAACCACCGCAGTTTGCATGCAAGGATGCTTCACAATTACTACTTGCGACGCGATCTGATCTGCGAGCATGAATGGCTCTGTGGTATCGAAGACGGTGTCAGGGTTCTCGGGGTCATCGCAAAAGAAACAGCCAGTGACGCTGTCCGGGCCAACTATGGAGTTCATCCGGTTATACATGGCGATCTTCGCTTTTGTCGGCTTCTGCAGCCAAGCCGCCTTGACAAATATGTACTCGACCCCACCAAGCTTGATGGCATAGACGTCTTCAAGACGGGCGAGCCTGGCACGCATGTATAATTGAGGAATTAGTTTGCAAAAACTACTGGAATCGTCTGAACATGGCCATGTTTACCCAGGGTATCTAAAGAACTAGGTGAACATGGCCCTGTTATCACAATACATTACTAGGTAGGGCTAGAACATGGCCATGTTTACTCATTAATCATAAGCAGAAAGGCACGCACCTATCAGTCTCTTCCTCTTCACTTGTTCCACGCACGCGTTCGATGAAAAAAGAGCGGAAATAACACTGGACAGTTTTGAACTTCTTGTCCACAGCAGCGATGCGGAATCGCATGTTACCCACTTGTACCTTGTTAAACCTGCGGCACTTTGTGGGGCAACCACGCAACAACTCGATTTCGTCGGGAGTGAATGGTCGTCCGAGCCAAGGAGTCGGATCTTCGTCGGCGGCTAGACGGCATGTCATCCTCCTTTGCAGTCCTTTCTTCAAGCCACGACCGCCTCTCTTGACCCTGCGAATCACCTGAGTGATTAGTTTGTGGAAACGTGGATGGAAATCATGCACGAACATGGCCATGTTTACTTAGTGTTTCATTCAGGCATTGATTAGATGAGGCCTTACCTTGTTCGTAAGTCCTCATGATATGCATCAAGCAGGTCTTGCAACCGTCGGTAATGCCCCACATTGGTGCGCATCCAAACATCGATGCACGCTCGCTCGCCTTCGGTCAATGTGTGCTTCTTCCCTTTATCGGCCACAACAACGCGGTCCCGTACAAGAGCGGGGACGACAAGTGGCCGTGGAACTTCGTTGCGAAGTGCCATAAGTAACCCTCGTACATACTGAATGGTCTTCTGCCGCCCCATTCCGTTCATGATGCTCTGCACCGGGAAGGCATTGTTCTTCACCCACCTCCCGATTTTGCCATTTAAGGACTCGAATACGAACATATAATACTCGCGAACCGGCCCGAGGTCTCGAAGTTGGTCTACCACGTGACACAATAGATGTGTGTTGAGGACCCACCAGTGAGGGCTCGTCCCATGTCGCGAGCTCTCCATGTTGACGAGCCACTCTCTAATGTACTTGTCAAGTGTCGGCAGCTCCTGAATCCCCATGTTCACCATCAACAATAGGTAGGTAGGGCCATGTCCCACCATGTTCCTAGAAGGTCATGAACGGGTATGGCCATGTCTAACCATGTTCCTAAGGGATAATGGTCAAGTATGGCCATGTTCACTCTGTAAACTAGGTGGGCATCGCCATGTGCATTCAGCCTTCACACAAAATGTAAATTCTTGGTGACGCGACAGGGAACATGAGAGCAAGGTACCAGAGAACCGCACCTTCAGATCGATCTCGTGGGCCGTGATTTCCCGGACTATCGTTGAAAGTTGCCCCACCAAACGTGCGAGTGCATTGGGTGAGTCATCGTCCCTTGGCCATGCCGCGAGGATCGCGAAAGTCCATTTCTGAACATCACCAAATATTCGTGGGCTTTTAGCTTCTTTGCGTTTCCGTCTGAAGACAGTTTCAACAATTTCCATTGACCCGCTCCCCATTCCCGTGGAAAGCCAACTTCCTCTCTCGCGAATTCCTCGGCTCTCTTCAAGCACCTTCCCGTAGCGGTGCGCACGTCGACAATCTGCCAAGGGGATGTCCTTTTGGTGTAGTTGCCATTCGCATCTGCTCAAGTGTCGGACCCGACCATAATTCACGTATGGATGCTAAACTTTTGAACAAACCGGACAGAACTGCCTACATATGGCCATGTTCAAGCATGTTCATAAGCCAAAACGGCTGGACACAGCCATGTTTACATAGGTTTCGCTGGATGGGTTCACGTCGGGTCAGGCCTATGGAAAGGGGAAAATACCAGTTGCCCACCATGTGGGTTTAATGCCTTGAGATTTCGCCCACGTTCGCGTTTTCTTGTCAAAGTCAGTTCCCATCACGGCGTCAAGGACGTGCTCTCCAAGATTCTTGATCAAGTGCATCAAGTCGATGAGGTAGTCCTTGGCCTCATCCCAATACGGCAAGCGTGAGAATTCCGAAGGAAATTTTATACCGGTAGCTTTTATCATCGTCTCGAGATCCTTCATCGTGAAGTGTCCGCTTTCCTTAAGCGTTTGGTGCTGCGCCGCGTGGTGCCGTATCTCGGCATCCGTTCTCTTTTGAAACTCTGCGGGACCTGCGATGCAACAGGGTGAACATTGCCCTACCCATCATCGAAGCCGTCCGAACATGGCCATATCCGGTCATGTCTACACGTGGGTATGGCCATGTCTATGAAAAACACTAGCACAGCATGGCCATACTTAACCAATATCTGTCGCTTGCGTGCAGTACATCAAGGGAATACCAGAGAAGGTTGTTTACCAGGCTCGGCTTCCGTGCGGAAGGTATACCCCCTACCATTTTAGAAAACGTTAGTACGTACACTAACGGTGAGTTAGTGTGCCTTAACGTCATACTAGCGCATACTAACGCCGCGTACTTTTAGTACGCGTACTAACGACGCACTAACGCAATGCGTTAGTTCATAATGTGCGTTAGCATGATTGAATGTGGGAGTTGGTGGATTCGTGGTGTGGTGCGTAGTGGGTCATGGATGGGGTCCAAATGCACTTCAATGATGTTCTAAGGCGATTGGATGGCGAACTGGACATTGGTTAAGGGGATATGACTCTGTTTGAAGAAGCCGATATTTGGGCTGAATTCCTTTGGGAATGTGTTATGTTAGCATGTCGTTAGTATGTTGTTAGTACACTAGACCAATCACACGTTAGCGTGTTAACGGCGTACTAACTTCGACTCTCCTTAAGTGTGGGAGTTGGTGGACTCGTGGTGTGGTGGGTAGTGGGTCATGGATGGGGTCCAAATGCACTTCAATGATGTTCTAAGGCGATCGGATGGCGAACTGGACATTGGTTAAGGGGATATGACTCTGTTTGAAGAAGCCGATATTGGGGCTAAATTCCTTTGGGAATGTGTTACGTTAGCATGTCGTTAGTATGTCGTTAGTACACTAGACCAATCACACGTTAGCGTGTTAACGGCGTACTAACTCCCACTCTTCTTAAGTGTGGGAGTTGGTGGACTCGTGGCGTGGTGCGTAGTGGGTCATGGATGGGGTTCAAATGCACTTCAATGATGTTCTAAGGCGATTGGATGGCGAACTGGACATTGGTTAAGGGGGTATGATGATGTTTGAAGAAGCCGATATTGGGGCTAAATTCCTTTGGGAATGTGCTACGTTAGCATGTCGTTAGTATGTCGTTAGTACACTAGACCAATCACACGTTAGCGTGTTAACGGCGTACTAACTCCCACTCTCCTTAAGTGTGGGAGTTGGTGGACTCGTGGCGTGGTGCGTAGTGGGTCATGGATGGTGTCCAAATGCACTTCAGTGATGATCTAAGGTGATTGGATGGCGAACTGGACATTGGTTAAGGGGGTATGACGTTGTTTGAAGAAGCTGATATGGCTGAGCTCCTTTGGGAATGTGCTACGTTAGCATGTCGTTAGTATGTCGTTAGTACACTAGACCAATCAGACGTTAATGTGTTAAACATATATTATCTAACATGTTAAACGTGTACTAACCACGGTATACGTGCGTAAACTACGCAACCACTGCACATGCCGGGTGTTCCACTAAAACACACGACGCAAGATGCCGAGGGACTGTCCACGGCCTAGAATCCCGTCGACCGAAACATGAGTTCAGTCCTCATTGTCGTCCTAGTCGTCGTCGTAGTCAAGTGGTGGCTTTAGGCATTCAAAAAAGTCAGCCGTGGGGTCAAGAATGACCGCGATCTCCATGCACGGATGTGGTACGTATAACGACGACCTGCTGTTCAACTTTGTTGGCTAAGATGAAATGCTCGGAGTTCTTCTCAAAAGCCGTTGGGTCACGGTGCGGGTTGAAGGTGTACACCGTCTTAGTCAAATCGTCCGGCCCGAGAATCGAGTTCCTCCTACGATAGGCCTTGATTTGTTCTTCGGTTGGCTTTGTCAGCCAGTTGACTTTCAATAAGGTGTACAACCGTCCCGCGATCTCCACCCGCAGAATGTTTGTAATGCGGTTGTGCCGGCATACCGCCACCATTTTTGATACGCAGTTAGCTGGAACATAGTGCATTAATTAAGTAAAGTAGCGGCCACGTTAGTAGTGTACTGTTAGTTACCGAATATCGCACTAAGTGTACACTACCGTATCGACATAGGGCACTAATAACGTGTTTCACTGGTTTCTTGAGAGACATGCATATCACGAGGTATATGGATAAAGGCATGACTCACCCGTCATATATCGTCGTCACCGTGGTTGCCGCCCACTCGGATACTCGAAGCTTCTTTGTGCTCCCCTCATATTCATGACCCAACCGGAAACCTTCGGGAACAGGCTAGGCTGACCAAAAACTCCTGTTTTCTTAAAATCGAGTGTTTACTGTATTCTGCGTTGTTAGTGTGAGTTTAACAGAAGGGATCTTTTCGGGAATATTCCATTGTTAGTACGCTAACAGGACGCTAACGGCATGCCTTAGCGCACTAATGTTGCCCTAACTTAACACTAACGGAAAGAATCTTTTAGGGAATATTCCATTGTTAGTACGCTAACAGGACGCTAACGGCAGGACTTAGCGCACTAACGTTGCCCTAACTGAACACTAACAGAAGGAATCTTTTAGGGAATATGCCATTGTGCGTTAGTGCATGCCACCTAATGCCTCCTTAACGACGTCAATAGGGCGCCATTTAGTGTCTTGTTGCATGTAATGCGCTAACTCAGCGCTGTTCGAAGATTCCTTCTGTTAGTGTTCAGTTAGGGCAACGTCAGTGCGCTAAGGCCTGCCGTTAGCGTCCTGTTAGCGTACTAACAATGGAATATTCTCTAAAAACTCGAATCGCGAGATAAAAATTACTCGACGGCAGGATTCGAACCCACGCGGGCGGATCCCCAAGGCGACTGCCCACTCGTCATGTCCAACTGCGCTACGATCAAATAAAATGACGTATATCACCGACAAAAAATACAATGTCATCCCATGCCATATGAAGTCACAGTGACACTGACGATGACGCCTGAGACAGTCGAGTGACACACGACATCGACATCGAGGATCGACAGTGGCATGGCAGTGGATGTGGTGTCCACTGTAGTCAGTACTGTACTGTGTCACTGTACCTCGGTACTGAGGTACTGTAGTGGTCAACACCGCACCGACCGACTGACATGACATGACGAGGTATCCGTTTGTGGTTTTGAATTATTTCAACACCTTCTACACTTCGGTGTCTACACACTGAGACAGTGAACAGTCTGTAGCAGTCGTGTGCAGCTGCTGCTGCTGCTGTGCTTGACCTTGTTTCAAGTGCGTACTCGCTCTCGCTCATGTATTTTTTATTTCTACCGTAACTTTATGCTTGCGAGGATGTTTTCATGTGTAGCCACGATTGTTTTGCTGCGCGTCTTGGTCTTTAGCCAAGTGCGTAGGGGTGTCAAAAAGAGAAATTGGTTTCTTGGTTCCTAGTCGAATGGACTAGGACAAGTTGGTTCGAATCCGACTCACCCCGCTGAATTTATTATTTTCTTGTGGTTACTTGCTAACTTGTTTTTCTTTTGCGCGCAGAAATGAAGTTGTTCTTTAGTTCTTCTAGTCTTTGAGCTCTTCGAGCGATTCGAGCTCTTCGAATCTTTCATTGGTATGGTTCTCTCAAATTGTTTTACATGATCTGTCTTTAGTTTCTCTTCAACGCGTTTTGATCATACTTATTGAGACTCCTTGTGTGGGCTGGGTTTTTCAAACGCAGGTACATTGGAACGATTTCTTTTCTTTCTAGAGTAGAGCAGAGTAGAGTAGAGTAGAGAAGTTTGATCATCCTTGCTTGCACTTGTGATATGTTGACTTTTGTTTGTAGAGTAGATTAGGCTGATATTCGCAAGATCGCGCGTTTTGTTGAACTTTTCTTTTAGAGAATTGTGATCAACAACTCGCAAACATATTAGTGTTTAGAAAGCAATGTAAATATAGTTGAATGATGGATATAACGTTCTTATTTTGTCTTCTATTCATTGTCATGCATACTTTGTGTATACACATATTGCATTTGCGCATTCTTGCGAAAGAATTGTGTTCTTGAAAGCATCATTTTGCCACACACAACATGAATGCACATTTGTACACACCCCGCCACATATGAAATTATGCAAGCTTGTATGGTGTGTGTGCATCTATCATGCACACACACAACATTCGTGTTTGTGCTTACATCTTCAATAGTGTGTACGTGTGTAGCAAGTGAACGCGCGTATGCTTTTAGAATGGGATAGCACAATGGTATGATACACTATCTGAACACTAACACTAGATTATGTGCACACTAACCGGTCGTTAGTGTGCACAAGGTGTTACAACAACGTTAGTGTGCTGTTAGTGTAGTGTTAGTGGTATATTAACGATATCCTAACGACACACTATCTGTATACTAACCATCCGTTAATGCTCAAAGTTAGTGTGTCGTTAGTGTGCTGTTAGTGTAGTGTTAGTGGTATATTAACGATATCCTAACGACACACTATCTGTATACTAACCATCCGTTAATGCTCAAAGTTAGTGTGTCGTTAGTGTGTGGGTTAGTGTGCCTGTTAGTGTGGCAGTTAATGTTCTAACCACGCGTTAACCGACTTAGTTAGTGTGTCGTTAAGGTACCGTTAAGGTATGTTGCACAGAATGCGTGCCCTAACGGTACCTTAACGACGCAGTTAGCGTGCTATTAGTGTATGTACAAGCACACTAACGCGCCGTACTCTTATACAGTTAGTGTGTCGTTAGTATATCGTTAGTGCACGTACTAACGTTTTCTAAAATGGTAGGGACCGCATCCCCTTGAAGATGCTAGATCGCCAACCTTGCAGGTTGCATGCAATGCAAGCCATGTACGCCCCCACATCCTTGCGACAAGCGCCATCCATCAAACCTTTGATGTCAAACAACATCTTAAACAACATGCACCTCAAGTTGAAGGTTTCTTTTTTCACGATGTCGTAGCACGGCACGCCATCCCATAACTCGAGCAGCTGGTCCACAAATAGCTCGTAGATAGGTTGCGTGCTTTTTGGCTTCGAGCCGCTACATATCCCAAACACCTCCATGATCACGAACTTGCCGCGGATGGTGGGGTGCATATTGAGGTATTGAAACGTCACCGGGAAAACTCCGCGCAGGTCCTTCCACACCGTGGCGCCATCCGCACATCCTAAGATCACCACGTTGCGGGGATCGCTGAAGAACTTGGGGTACCTTTCCCGCCGTTGCCTCCATGGTGGACTGTCTGCGATAAACAGGTAAGTATGGCCATGTTCAGTAGGTTTCTAGAAGGACAGGGCCCGAACACAGCCATGCTCAGTAGGTTTCCAGAGGAATAGGGCCCAAATATGGCCATGTTCAGTAGGCTTTCAAAGGGCATTCCTTTGACAATCGGGAACTGGAAATTTTCACTTACCCCACATAGTTCCCATCGCCTCCTTGGTCAAGTCGCATGGAATATGGCGGGCGTGCGCTTGCATGTCCACGCAAAGCTCCGGGTGCGCAAAATTCCTTTTGAGAAGATCCGGGAGGTTCCAATAATAAAACGTGGACTTTCCTCTCCGGCTCGCCAACGGCTTCTCGAGCATCTCCGGGGCCCATCTATCGGCGCCACACGTCGAGCATGTCCGGCACATTGCGTGCTCTCCGTCGAATCTGCAACATCCATTTACACAGATGTCCACCGACTTAGAAGGCAAGCCATACATGGATAGATGTCCTATGGCCTCTTGGTAGTTCTTCGGTAGAGTGCCCTCCGGGAACATCTTCGGCAAATTTAGACGAAGTATCTCCAACAAGTCGTTAAAGGATCCTTGACTAAGGCCATGCTCCAAGTTCCATTCCAAGAGATCGAGCATGAGCATGAAGGCATCGTTTTCCTTACCAGAAGCATCCTGCGAAACTGACACCACCTTTAGAAATGGGACGGACATTGCCACGTAACTGTGCAAACATGGCAATGTTCGCCTTGTTTACATTTTGAAATGGCAAGACATGACCATGTCTGCCCAGTACCTTATTAGCCAGTGCATATCCTCACCTTAAACCTCACCTGATGAAACCACATTAACTCAAAGTGCAGCAGCAGCAAGCGACACCACGGTTGTTGTGTTATTTTCAGGTCGCACCTTTACCATCTCCTCCAAGCTCTTTAGTATCTCGTTGATTACATCCATCTCCTCGTCATTCGCCTCGTGTGCGGTACCACTCATGCCACCATCTCGATGGGGGATGAACATTGGGTGCGATCGCACTCCCACAAGGCACTCCACGATAGGAAATGCCACATCCCATGACTGGTTGCCGCAATGAAGAGAGATGTGCACGTCATCCTCCGGATACATATCGTCGAAATTGCTGGGTTTCATCCACCCTTCGTACTCGTCGAAGTCAATGCCTTCGATGTGGTTGAGGAAATACATCATCTTCTCCCACTCATACTCGATTTTGAGGAGCTCCCCGTTCGTGCGTGTGGAGGTCACGCTCACGTGAAAACAGGCGGTGTCGTCACGTTCTTGCCGAGTTGGGGAGGCGACTGCAACGAGCACCTTGGGCAGGTATTAGGCACACATGGCCATGTTCACCAATTACCTGAAGCTATACAAGGCAGGTATGGCCATGTTCAATAGTAGGTTCTCACCTGCTGGCTCAGACGGGAAGGGGGAACCGAATTCATCCATCTCTTCATCCGTCTCCAAAGTAGGTTCGGTAGAATCATGTGGGGTAGGCGGCCTAAGAGGAAGCACGGCATCCGGATCCGGTTGTGGAGGTA
>LGRX02012202.1:0-29026 GCA_001247695.2 Cymbomonas tetramitiformis
GTGAGAGAGGCTGTGCAAACCATCGCGGAATGTTGTGGTGGATGCAGACACCTTCTCACCGAGTATGTTGAGGAGCGCGTGACTCATCTTTGGGCTGGCGTTACCTCCGGGGGCTGGGAGTTGTGGGCAAGACAGCAGGATATGGGAGTGATTGAAGAGAGAGATGTAAGCAATGGAATAGATGAAGAGAAAGAGGCAGTGTAACTGGTCCTGCTATGCTTATGTGGAATACTCCCGTCGTGACTGGTAGCCCGACCCTCTGGTGCATTGAGAGGGGACACTGGGTTCCATTGAGAACAAAGGTGGGTCTTTAATGGGTCAGAGTGCGCGAAGGCAGTCAGCGGGCCCGTGGAGGGTGAGAATGAGCCAAATATTGGCCATTTCTTGGAAATTACCTTGCAGGCACAGCGGAAGAGTGAGGCGGAGGGTGCAACGGAGGTGTGAGAGGGGCAGGCACGGCGTCCGTACCTCTGCTGGGGTCATCAAGACTTTGCTATTGAAAAGCTCCTGTCATCAAGGAACCAGTTGGAAGCTCTGAGCAGGGTGCTCCTTCGTTGAGCTTTCCCAGCTCACACTAGTATTTCACTATATGTGCATTGAGATCTGTGAGAGGAGAACAGCACTGAACTTTCTGCTCAAAGAGACTTCACCTTCTGCTCACTGACTGTTATGGAAAAGGCATTGACCCCAGCCACCTTTAGCGCTGGCGTCACTGTCAGTGCAGGAAGGCTGGCTGTCACCATCTATGTTCGGTATCACTTTCCTAGGAACCCCCACCAGCTTTCAAGAGAAACTCTTTTACGATGTGCTCTTCAATCACTGTCGAGGAAATCAGGTGCAAGTCTACGTGGCATTAGCCTCACCTGCAGCGGTTGCAGGGGCGAAGGCGAGCTAGAAGGAATCAGATATCTGGACAGTTCCGTATTGACTGTGCCAGGCATGAGGGTGTTGGCCGTCACTGGGGCACCACTGGCGTTCAGCCGGGCGTTCAACTCGTACGTGAATAGCACGTTTGCAAGTTTGGACTGTCCATAAGCCAGCCTGCAAAAGTACCGTTGAGAACCTAGGGTTTCAAGCACTTTCAGGGTTGTCAGGATGAGTGCCTAACCCGCCGCAACTGAATTCAGACCACCGGATCACTGTAAGAATTGAGCGATGCGAGCAGAAGGCAAGCGCTCTGGAAGGGTGGAAAAGAGCACGAAACTAGTTTCTGCAAGTTGAAGGTGAGACTGACCAGTTGTTATATCTGCGCTTCTCAAAGTTGGGGTCTTCCAAGTCCTGTTCAGGGCCCGGAGTAAAGCTGAGTCAGTGCGGGACGTCGACATTCATGCTGCAGAGGCTGGCCAGGTTAGAAAGCGAGATGACCTCGATCCCGAAAGCAATGCCCCGGACGTATCATCCTCTTAGAGTTTAGGCGCAGCGAACAAAGTTAGGGTTATTGATCAGAAATTGCACACCTACACACGCCATCAACTGTCGAGGAGAAAACTCGCTTACCATGCTATTCATGTAATGGGCGGATGATGAAACGTTGATTATTCTTGCTTGCCGTCTGCTATTGCCGCTGGATTGTATGCGATCAAGAAGCAACAGCGTCAGCAAAAAATGTCCCAAATGATTCACTCCAAACTGCATCTCGAAGCCGTCGGCGGTTTTCATCGGCGGGCAGGCCATCACCCCGGCGTTGTTTAAGAGGCAGTGAACCGGATAGTCCCGAGCCTGAGAAAGCAGACGACCCAAAGAAGTCAAGGGCGCAATACAGGCTCGGAGAGTGAAGAGGCTGATGCGAGGCGCGCTTGGACTATGAAGTGAAGACTCTTACCTCGAAGTCTTGTACGAAGGTCCGAACAGAGTCTAAAGAGCTCAAGTCGAGGTACATGCTTTCCACAGCGCCTGTTCTGCCGGAAGCTGATTCAATTGATCGACTTGCTTTCTCGGCCTGCGCGGTCGCACGTCACTCGCGTGTCAGATGTACTTGGGGATGCCTACAGTTTGCAGGCATGCAAACAGGACATATGTTCGCCAGTTTGACGTGAAAGGATGTGCGATGAGCATTCAGAAGCAAACAAGCCTTCGCAAAGGACAGGCGCGCCAGTTGGGAAACGGCTTGCCTTTTCCATATCTCTGCACGCGATAATTATCTTGTCATATGCGCCAGCGTTGAGAAGAGCCTCAGCTGAAGCTTTCCCGATGCCTGCGAGTGAGGGGATAGTCGCGTCAACATGAAAGTTGAAGAGTCATACGGCTGATGACAAGACCTTAGGGTTGCTAAACGGGACTTCACTGGACAACCTCAAAATATCCCACCTGTATTTCCGCCCGTAATGATGCATACGCGCTCTGCGGAGTCACTGGAAACACGCAAACGTTGTGATCTCGTACAACGAATAGATCGCTGCAGACCACGGGGGTGTAGGCAGGAAGCAGACTGATGTAGCTGGCGAGGTCGAGAGAGACTCATTTTTTTAAAGCAGATGGCTTACTTTGAGGTCTCGATATTGGATGCACTACTGGCACTAGTGTGGGACCTCTCGCTCTGTGCTTTCTGGAAAGTGCAGGTACCCGCGTGAAACGATTTCCAGGTTCACCATTTCTGAGTGTAATGAGATTTCTACCTCGTGGAGACTCCTGTCCTCAGTCGACTGCTGGAGGTGGCACCTCCATCTCCAGGTCTGCCACCTCCATATATATGATATCACCTCGAGGTTACCTCGAGGTCACCTCCAGCAGTATTTTTGTAGTGAATATTCCGCAGAATCTGCCACGTGAAAAAGATTCACCTCCATATTAGAATTACGAGATGGAGGTGACCTCGAGGTGACCTCGAGGTGGCAGACCTCGAGGTGATATGGAGGTGGTTCACCTCCAGAAATTTTCGTCGACGGGCCAATCAGATTCGGTTATACGACCTCGAGGTGATATGGAGATGGGTGTCATCACTAGAAACGATATCGAGATGGCAGATTATTTTTTAATTTTTTCGACCTCGAGGTGATATGGAGGTGATATGGAGGTGACCTCGAGGTGACCTCGAGGTAACCTCGAGGTGATATGGAAGACATGGGCTAATTTTGAATTTTGGGCCAATCAGAAACGATGCCAGGTTATGGAGATGGTTCACCTCGAGAAATTTTTGTCGACGGGCCAATCAGATTCTGTTATACGACCTCGAGGTGATATAGAGGAGACCTCGAGGTGATATGGAGGTGACCTCGAGGTGATATGGAGGTGGCATTTTGAAGATGGAGATGTCACCTCCATATTACCTCCATATCGTTTCCTCGATGGGGGAAATTTCGCGATCTCGAGGGGGGCAGCGCTTCACGGTTCACAGTTTTGCAACTTCAAAAGTGCACAACTTCAAAAGGGTTTCGATCTGTAGTCTGCCTATGGCGTTTCCTCACGGGAGAGCCGATCTCCCCCCACTGTATGGGGGGGGGCTGCTTCTCCTTCCGTCACCCCTCGCCGTGTGTGTGTCACCTGTCACAATGCCTCTGCTCCGTGCTTCACTAGATAGCCCGTAATTGCCTATCTTGTTTCAGTTTATGTTATCACGAGCATCCAACACTTTGTTTTTCTGCGTCCGTTGTGTATATATATCACTTATATATATACCCCCTCATTGTCCATTTCGTGAGGTTATCGACCCACATCACGCTAGGTGGTGTTCGTGTTTTCAATTTGCTCGCTTCGGTTCCGTTTGCCGATTCTAGCTCCGTTTATTGTTCCGTTACTCCGTTATCTCCGTTACATCCGTCTTTATCCGTATAGCCGTTTCCGTTGCCTTCCTACCGTTTGTGATTGGAGGACTTCGTCGCCGTATTTTTTTTACCGTTACTCCGTGTTTTAACTCTGGACCCGTACTTCTTGCCCGTCATGTCTTCAAGTCGCCAGACCAATCTCGCAGAATCTTTGCGGAATGCTCGCCGCTCTGGCACGCCGTCATCAACCCCGCCTCCGTCAAATTCACACTCTCCCACGCATGGTTCTCGCGTGCGTAGGATTGTTTCCACCGCTTCGTTGCGTTCTCGGCCATCGTCCTTGCGCGCTTCTCCATCACCCTCCGATTTCTTCAATGACCCGTCTGTTCTCCCCTCCACTCCAGTTGAGGAAGGGAGGGAGGATGAGTATCTGGAGCAGCTCTCGTATGCCTTCACGTATTCCACCGACGTCGTGACCATCTTGCGTCCTGGTGGCTATAATCCGAAGAATGGTTTTATACTGGACGACGAGACTGCGGATACGGACTTTGCGGCTCTGCTTTCTGCTTTGCGCCACGTCTTGTACCCCCTTCTCCGAGTTCTCCAAGATTCTCGACCTCGAGCACGACTACGATTTTTATCATGTTGTCCTCAACGAGATCGTCTTCACCGTCTTGCCCGTGGTCCTACGTGGTACGGCTTTGGCTCTCTACACCGAGGCGGCTCTCTCTCACCCTGGTGACGGCAGGTACATTCTTCAGCGCCTTCGCTATGAGGTTGAGGGCGTACCGGATTCCGACACCGACCGTTTCTGGGAGAAGATGCGGGCCACCATCATCGACGAGAACACCGACCCCGCTCCGCAGCTCACCGCCATCCGTACTCTTGGCGACAAGCACGCCCGCCTCAACGCTGACTACTCCGAGGCGAAGCGCGTGAAGGATCTTTGGCACATCCGTGCCACCTCCGCCAAGAGTTCTCCGTTCGTCACCCCGTTGTACGTTAACATCATCCGTGACCTCCGTAGTGGTACGTCTTTTTCATTCTCCACTTTGTGCCTCCGTATTCGCACAGTGTGGAGGGAAGAGAAGGCGTTTGCCACCCCTGCCGTAAGCACCGCTCCGCCTGAAAGCGATGGCGGCTGGAAAAAAACCCCGGCTTTCAACACCGTGTCCTACGACCGCAAGCCTCCCCACACCGTCAAGTTGGACGGTGAGTGGCGGGCGGAACCGGCTCACGCACTCATCTTGCGCTGGAAGGGTGCGGGATTCCCGTGCATCCTTTGTTTCCGCCTGTGGGGGCTCACCGATTCGCACCCCGACACGTACATCATCTGCCCATTCACGTGCAAGGAGGCTTACAACCCCTCGCGCGTCCCACAACTTGCACCTCCGGCGGGTACGCGGCCGCAGCCGCAGGAGTTTGCTGCCGCGCTCGCTTCGCTGCAGGGGTTGGTGGTGCCGCCGCGCATTCTCTGGTGGTGCCACCCGAGACCTCTGCGTCGCCGGCGTCGCCCTCTGCATTCACGTTCATCGCCCCTGACCCACCTCCTCATGTTCCGCCTTCCGCCGAGGCGGGAGCTCATCAGCAACCCGTACCTGCTGTACAGCCTGTCGATGGCGGCTCCGTGGACTCACCGCAGCTCGACGAGGCCGCTGACCCCGAGCCCGTCTCCATGCTGGGGCTGCCCACGCTTTCCCCGGGGGGGCAGCACATCACATCTGTCTTCTTTTGCAGGGGGACATGCCCCGATGCTCGAAAACGGAGTCTGGGGGGGGGGTGAAAGAACGAATATGGTGCATTTCATACGAATCAGCAATGTCGCTATTTGAAAAATTTCGGCTGCGGCGCATGTCGGATCACTCGTAATACTAAAAGACCCCACGGTACGCTGCGCGTGTCGTGGGACCCGCCTCGCGTGTTGGCCCCCGCCGCGCGTGTTGGGACCCGCCGCGCGTGTTGGCCCCCGCCGCGCGTGTTGGGACCTGCCGCGCGTGTTGGCCCCCGCCGCGCGTGTTGGGACCCGCCGCGCGTGTTGGCCCCCGCCGCGCGTGTTGGCCCCCGCCGCGCGTGTTGGGACCCGCCGCGCGTGTTGTGATACGGGCTGATATGCGAGCCCTCAATATCAATAATATAATAGAAAGCGCGGTGTTATTGGACTGTAACACACGTGCAAGTTATGAGCGGGATGAGTGCAGACTTCTGTGAGAAGATACTGCTCTAGCACAACGCTAGCTCATCTATAGCGAATGTCTCCCATCGCATAGATGGTACCGCCATTGGGTTGTGAACCCGAGACATTGGTTGAACGACCAGTATCGGCAGAACGAATGATGCGTTCGCCCTATGATACTGCGCATGCTTGTTCCGCACATGCTAGAAGCGAAGATGATTTCTTGTTTGTTACTTCAAGATTGTATCTTGCTTTGCCATCTTCGAGTTCGACATACGAACTCTCGATGACAGGTGTCATTCAAGTCTTTCCTTGAATAAATGACAGATGATGTGACTTATCATCTCGATGACATGTACAGTCATAGTCGACCGTACTGACGACTGTCTGTCATTATAATATATGACATGACTCGACATGACATGACATGGTATGACATGTCTGACAGGTATGACACGTATGACATGTATGACATGTATGACATGTATGACACATGTGTCATCGGTCATAACCCTGACAGATCTCCCCTCTTAAAAGAGTTGTGACCTCACAACGGGCATACCTTTGTATATGTCTTTGATGTCTTTGTTGTTGTTGCTTCTGCTGGTACCAGTCTTCTTACACCGATTTGAGGCGTCCCTCATGGTGTTTTTAGGATTTTGGGGGAACTGAGTCCACTTTAGTCCCTCACCTTAGCATGATGCCTTACAGGCTAATGCCTTACAGTTCTTAGGATGTAGCCCCCTTTGAATTGCGTATCGTATTGCAGAGTGACGATTCAAGGTTCAATGAATTGCGTTTCGTGATACAGATTGACGCTGGATTACTGATTGATCCACACGTATCGTGCGTCAGAGTGACGATTCAAAGTATCCGAGGTGTACGTTACGGATTATTGCGCTTGCCGTCGTCGCTTTAGCGAACGATGATCCCACGATTTAACGATTTATAATCGCACGATTCTCGGCCTTATATATACAACTGATCGTTTGCTGTTCGTTTCCACAGTTGTTATATATTGTGCACCCTATAACCCTTCCTCCCCTCCTGAAGACATCAAAGGAGGTTCACAGGAGGTCATGGGGAGCCCTTTGGATGTTTCCGGAGTTATTTCACCGGGGGCTTGTTTTAATGCAAACGGAGTGGCCCTGCTTAACGGGATTGGACTTATAATCCTTTACCCGGTCTGCTCAACTCCTCAATTATTGGTCCAGTACGCACGCTTTGACGAACATCTGTCGCGATGAGTGAGAGTGGATTCGCCACGTACTAATGTGAAATTTATTTTAGTTATGTTTGTCAGGCATAACTTAGGATCACAACTCCGTCTACCTCAGTCGATGTCTCCGGTAGCTTCGGATGACTGGCCACAGAATCCGATGACTAACCACGGTCTTGGCAAAGGTAGCATTAGCAGTTTTCACAGATATTGGTACCCGCATATGCGTATCTGTGTAAGGGTATGATTTATACAAGGCTCACTACACCTTAGCAAGGAAGGATCAATTCCTGCTCCTGTCATATCAATTTGATGCAGGGTAAAAATGTTAGGGATGTAACCCTGCAGTTCTCGGGATGCAGCCCTGCAGTTTTTGGGATGCAGCCCTGCAGATCTTGGGATGCAGCCCTGCATTTCTTGGGATGCAACCCTGATATATATACGACCGATCGAAGAAAACCCTTGGGTACATGTTTCCACGGCCTGATTATTATTTGGTCGGCAATTATTGGCAAAAGTCATCGGCTATCAGCTTTTGACTCAGAAGCCACAATGTTATAGAAGCTGCGACCTATTGTAACCATATGCGGCAGTTATGCCTTTAGCATACGTAGACAATATGATTATGTAGAACTTATAATCCCACTTAAGTTGCATCATGATAAATTTATCCAGGTGTTAACAAGTGTTCAGGATTTGATAAGGGGTTGACGCCCCACAAGCCAAAGGTCACTATCTCGTAAGGCTCGCCTCAAGTGTGCGGCTTTGAGGATCAGCGTCCTGGCGAGGCACAGTCATGATGCTTCCTAGTCCATAATGGAGCTGGAAATGAGAATGCTCAAGATATCCGAAGACAGGAAGGCTTTTGGTTGGCCAGAGTTGCTGTCTAGATGCTTAACCTCGATGGGATGGCATTCGGATACAAACTGTGCAACCATGCATGTGACTTATGCATTGGTGTATGACTTTGATGAATTGTCTCTTGTCATGACCCTGGAAGGAATGGCGGGCAAATAGCTAGAGTGGCGGATCTCACTCACTCGGCTTTGCTGTTATGAAATTCGATGCCTGATGGCACTACTGGCAATCCTTTGCTCAGATGCTTTCCTTAAGACATTGGCAACAACTTGTGTGCCAGCTTCTCTAGATTTGGGGAGAAACCATGGATCAACAATTCATCAATCAAAACACATGTTACCAAGGTTGATTCAACGAGTCCTTCAACTCTTGAATTTCGACAATCAGCATCTTAGGCTGTTGACGTCAAAGTGATGGTCGTAAGCTTACAATATAGCTTATTCACATTTGAAAAACCATCGTTCTCCTATGTCAGTGCCCTTCATATAATATGATAGAGCCGGAGAAATGTGCATCTATGATTTCTTCATAATGAACTTTATGTGTCAGTAAGTCAAATAAGACTTCATTTGATGCTTCAATCGGCATGATGTACCGTGTCATCAACTTTATGGCTGCTATTTACAGATGCTGGAACTTTTGATAAGATTTTTAATCTTCCAAGCAAAATCACAATGATGTAAAATCAATTTGTGGCAGCTGTATAAAGAATGAATGAATCTATACTTCTTCCTCCCCCTTTAAAAAAGAGGTGTATCAAACCAATCAGATGGTGATGGAGAATGTTATTCAATCATTATGTTATGTGAAAATGGTTTGATAGAAAATCAGACTGAGATTACTCATCGAATGCTTTCGAGGTAACAATGTCAATATGAACACCGATTCTCTCTACGTCATACCGGCAATATGCCTGACGTTTTTGAATGTGGCAAATGCCAAATTGTCAATTCACTGTGATTCGATATGCAGTTTTTGGGTTGCAGCCCACATACATTGTCAGTTCAGGGTCACTATAGTGTGCCCAACTTAGACAATGGTGTGCCCAACTTAGACAATGGTGTGCCCAACTTAGACAATGTTTCTGGATAATGATTGTCATGATGAACAACGAAATCAGTGATGGTACCGAAGTTAACTTTGGTATCGAAGCTAATGAAGAGTCAATCAAGAAGTGTCTGCAATGACAACAACTTACTACGAGTTGTATTTCCGTAGTTGATGGATGGCTGGCATGTCATTTCATTATGATTAGAACATGGCATTGCCTAGTGATATGTGTATCTTCTTTAGTACATGATCGCTTATCTCAATGGTGCCCATTTTATTTTTGGGCAAACACTATTCAGAGACTTGTCATGATAAGGAAGTATAAATGATGAATGTGTCATTTCAATCCGATAGAATTGCGACTTGTTGATGACTATAAAGTTTCTGTCACTTTCTAGAATGAGGATGAATTGCGCTTGGAAACCATCTGTAGATTGCGGGTTCGAGTTCCGCCATGGCTTTTCCCAAGACTTCGTGGCCTAATGGACGAGGCAACAAATTTCTAAACATTCCAGAATGAGCTTTCAAAGAGTCTTTATTCCTCAATGAAGCATGCTTGTCTTATGTGCCAAAATGATGTGAAACCACAAGTATGGTGTCGATCTATATGTGGATGGTTTATACCATTGTATGCTATTCCACAAATAAGTAGTGATGCCAGAATAAAAACTTTGGATAATTGCAACTCAGTACAAACCCGAGTGCATTCAAGTCCACTTGTGTGCTCAGAATCTGAATCTAATGTACTTTTTATATGCACAGGATAGAACATATTTTCTATGTGATTCTGGATTCAGGAACTAGAGTCAATGTAAACTCTTTCCCTATTTCAGACGATGAAACCTTTATTCCCTTAGGAGCAATACCTTGTCTTAAGGAATAGTCATTTTCAATACAAGTTTCAATCGATTTTCTCAAATCTGTCACTTTTATGATGATCAGATTGGTCAACTTTACAGCATAACCACTTCCCCTCGCTGAAGGAGATGACTCCCATCATAGGGCGGTATATTGGCTGTTTTCATATGACACATGGAAAACATGAGTAACTCTTGGAGAATTTCGGGATAAACATCCTGAATTGGTTGTGCTTGATTGCTCTATGCCCAATAATGACCGAAGAGATTGCTTGCCGTCTTTAGCCATTGGCTTAGAGGCTGCTTAACAACGGTTGGGTCATAAGCTGGATAGCTATGTTAGCTATGTTGGAGGCTAAATAGCCATGATTGCACAGATTCTGTCCTCCATGATGAATAGACCTTTGAGATATGGTGTCTGATGAATCAATGCTTTTGACAACAACTCAACCTTTAGGTATGATGAAGAGCTGATGATCTTTGCTGCAATGCAATTGTTTGATGCGTACCACTGAAATGCCTTGTGATATAATAATCTCACTGCATAGGCTTTGTTCAATGGCGGTTGATCAGATATGTAATGATCCATGAAGACAAGATGGTTGATATGGCTCATTCAGCAGGCATGATTACCTCAAAGAGATGCCAATACACGGATACATTTCAAGACATAAGGGCAATAGACTTATTATGAAGCCTTCAAAGGCAGCTAGCATTTATGCTGCATTGGTCAGCTCAGTGGCTTTTGACCTTTCTAGGTGTTGTACTCAGGCCGTAGCCTGCATATTGCATTGAGTAATCTTGACACCTTTAATGATCCAATCAGATGATACGTATGAAATATCAAGAATGGTTGCCCTTTTCAATGATCATCGGTGGCAGAGGCTATAGTGCTTGCACCGTGTCAATATACAATTCTAGTCTGGATACATGCTAGACCAGATGTATACAATGTCTAGGTCTTCAAAATCAAGCTCATATGTATGTCATGGCTGATGACCTTAGAAATGTTTGATACATATATGTGTCAACTTCATGGAGTTCTGCGTGGTTTGACTGTATATAGTCAGGCTTACCAAAACAAAAACAATGATGCAACTTACTTTGTTTTATTATTTGTCTTTATTATTTATTTGGTTTTTAGTTGTATTTTTAGCTTATCATCTTCCCCCCTCAAGGAAGTGTATCGCTAGGCGGTTGTCAAGCGCCGTTTAAATACAACAGAGGTCCGACCTCTATGTGATGACGTGATAGCTTACTATGAAGCTGGATAGCAGTTCTCGGGTTGCAGCCCATTGCACCAAAGGTGCATCGCAGTCTTTGGGATGCAGCCCGAATTTACGTCATCAACGTGGGTCATATAGTGCCCAAGCATGTGCTGTATATATACAACACTACCCTCCAGCAGCGAAGTGGTTTGCTATTACCAACATCGTATGCTGTGGGATATCAGATATGTGATTAGAGAGCATGGTAATATATGTACCATGTTTGTCAATATCGGAGAGACTGTGTCTTCTTTAAAATCCTCATGACAATATGTATATATAATGGTGTTGTACTGATGTCACACCTTCTCTCTGAGTGATTTATTGATTTCAGATGTGATGTCGTGGCAGTCAACCTTGTCCGCTTGTACCGGAGGTTGTATGAATTGTGTCCACGCCATTGGCACGAGTTATATTGTGTCCATGCATACGCGATCTCAGCGCAAGTCACAATACAGTGCCCGAGCATACGCGATTTTAGCGTAGGTCACATTGTGCCTCTTATTTATTACATCTGAGAATATCTGTTACTCATCTTTGTGAGTTTAGACAGCATTGTGCTGATTGCAATGCTTTCTCTGGTGACTTATATATCACAGATTATACCAATGTGGTGATCAGTCCAGTGCAATATTTTGTCACCGGAATGTACAGGGATTGTGAATGATTGCAATCCAGCCGGAGGAATAATCTCAACAGCTTATTCTGTACTAATGAATTCATCGGAGTTATACTCATTTCGACGATTCGAAACCCATGTCATTTGTAGTAATGACAACTCACATGGATATATAGGGTTTTTATCAGAATGCTTTTATGTGATGTCAACATATTATGAACAATTCACTTGCATCATAGGACAAAGGAGTTACGCTTAGAAGGTCTTGCATGGTGGTCTCCCAACAGTTATCAGCTGTTATTCGGGTGCCACATTCTGCCTTCCGCACTGTGACTATATCAACCAGTCTTACAGCGATGCATTTGTCCTTCCCACTCTTATGTACGACTATAGTGCCAAAGTGTATCAGGTGGGATATATATATACATTATATAACTATCATCTTCTGATCCAGGATATGCAATTAAGCATGGTATCAGGTATATGTTATGTATATAGTTCAGCATTCCGAACTTACTCGAGGATGTAGATGCTGAGCAATAGTTAACTTATAGTCATTGGGATGTAGTTTCCCATCCGAGTTTACACTTTATTAGTGATGGTGGGTTTAACGTTGTACAGATTTCAACGTTACTTGTGGATGCGGTGATTTTATCAAAAGCAATCCATCAGAAATCACCAGATCGGAATATAAAATGGATATGTGTGTGATCCTATCCACCTTCTTCCCTCCTTGAGGAAGTGTGAACGCATAGGCAGGTCAGTTGCCTATATAGCTTATAGCTTATAGCTTACAGCTTATAGCTTATAGCTTATAGCTTGCAGTCCTTGTAGGAAGCGGCTTATACAGTTTTAGGGTTGTTGCCCAACAGTTCTTGGGTTGTTGCCCAAAATATTATCATGTCTGTGCTGATTACAGCATGATATATATATGCCAAACACGAAGTGTATCCAATATTTAGGTGGCATTTAGGGCATGTTACGTTACAGCGGCCCATATCCCCCACAGTGTGTTTAGGGTGTTACTTGGTATCAGTAACCCTAAAATAGGTTAAATCAAAGCAGTATAAATATTTTGCAAACATATTTAAGCAAAACTGCATTTAATTTCACACTGTATGTTATGTGGTTTGCAGGAGGTATGTTACACCCCTGACACACACATTTAATTTTTAGGGTGTTACAGGGTGTTACAAGTGCTGCATAAATCAGGGAATATTTGTTGATAGCTGAATAATCAGATCAGGAAAAAAAATCAACCCGATTTTTTTCATTTTGAAATCATGCGTGGAGCATTTTTACGCATTTTGTTACAGCCAATATGTATACCCCTATATATTACACACCTAATATCTAGGGTGTTACACGAGATATGACCATGGTCATTATGATTTTCTGATACCTTAATAGGTATAAAATCATAATATCAAATAAAATAGGGTCGAAATTTCAATTTTGAAATCTATTGCAAACGAATTTCACCCATTTTGCCCATTTTTCGGCTATTTATTGTTTTCCATAGTAATATATCTCTCTGTGTGTGTAAGCTGCAAAGTACAGAAGTACTGCAACTTACTTCACCTTTGCACATGACAATTTTCATGGCATAAAAGTGGATATCTCTGATAATCAACATGTGTGGTTGATAAAAAATGTGGGTTTTACTGATTTGAAACCCATGGAAGTTAATGCACTCCCTGATGATATATTAGGTGTACCAACTATAAGCGGTGCTGAGATTCAGTAGTTCAGTATCACGTATGACGTATGACAGTGACAGTGACAGTACAGTGACTTCCTATCTGTACTCAGTAGTTCGACTTCGGTAGCTTAGACTGTGACACACGATATGATTGCCTAGTGACGGCCTCGAGCTTAGATAGCCTGAGAGTCGTGTATTCATTTCTATCTTTTGATATACCCGATTGCCTCGCTCAAACCCTACGGCGTTCAGCGTTTTCACTGTGTCACTAGGACATTCTAGTAGGCTATAGGCCCACCACTTGCCTAAAGTGGTTTTGATTCAAAGCCACTAAATGGCTGGCTAAAGCTGTAGAGGGGCGAGCGTGGCTGAGTAGGTAGAATGTTGCGGGGTGCCGCGTTTTCGCGGCACAACTGACTGGGTGGATGGAGAGGTAAGCGCGACGAGTGGCGGAGGAGAGTACGGAGTAGATGGGTCAGAGAGCGCTGGGGCCCCCGATGGTATGCAGCATTGCGCAGAGTTTGGTACTGAGTGGTTCGCGACACGTTAAAAAGGCCATGACCTCGGACATCGACAAGCGCGGAGACCTCGACCCTACTCTCCTACTTTCCGCCCACCCCCGCCGCTCCGCATTTTTCCTCACTGCTCTATACGTCTTTACCCGTATCATTTTACCTTAATTTGCCACGCTTGCCGCTTGTTTGTGAACTTTGAGCGGATCTTGGAATCTTGCGGGCGACTTGGCCGTTTTTGACCGCTTATTACTTGCGTTCTACTTGGACTCAGACATTTTCCTTTGGAGGGTGTTTTTACTTCGCCATTACCGGCCGTGTTACCGAGTTTCGTGGGCGTCGTCGGAGCAGATTTTGAGTTTATCTTGGATTTGGCCCCTTCCTTGAAGGGGGCTCACCCTTATCGTTAGGGTTTCATCCCTTCGGTGCTTCGCTTTCGGTTGCCATGGCTGCCGTGGATCCTTCTGATGGATTCACCACTCCGGTTCCGGCTGGGATCGACACGAGGAGGGCGCTTCCCTTCAGCGACGGCCCTGAGGAGCCTGTGCCCCCTACACCTGTGAAGAATCGCCCACTTGCGGGTGATGAGACAGGCGGTGCTGTGATTGTCAGGGAGTTCCTTAAAGACTGCCAGACTATTCTCCGCGAGCCTGGTCACCGAGCCAGCATCATCCAGCAAGTTCGTGACCAGTGCCGGCCCACTCACATCAAAGCCTCGGAGTGGGTTTTCGACATCGACAAGATCAAAGGCCAAGTGCCTCGGGAAATTGCATTGGACCGCTTCACTCAAGCGGTAAAAACCCAGCTAACTGACTTCAATCTCCAGTTTGCCACGGTATTCCACCCGACAGACCTCACCACGACTGTTCTTCCTGAGGCCACTCGTATTCTCTACCGCATCCTGACGTCATTGGTGCGTGGATCATGCCTTCGGCTCATTGAGGAGTCGGCTACGGTGTCTCCGGATGATGGGCGCCGTGCATGGCTCGTCATCTGCCGGGCCGTTGCCAGGCGACGCAGGCCGTGGGTTTCCCATGGCTACCTGTTCGAGACAGCTCCGGCGATTGAGCTGCTGGAGGATGTTGACCCCGAGCCCTATATTAAGGGTTTCATGCAGCACCACACCGCTGTCCGGTCCGAGCTCAGACCTGGTGTAGAGCCTGACGATGTGTGGGGTGTGGG
The DNA here is from genome assembly GCA_001247695.2 of Cymbomonas tetramitiformis. NCBI lineage: Eukaryota > Viridiplantae > Chlorophyta > Pyramimonadophyceae > Pyramimonadales > Pyramimonadaceae > Cymbomonas > Cymbomonas tetramitiformis. The sequence goes on from LGRX02012202.1 coordinate 15,142, forward strand.
GTTCGCCTTGGACCTCCTCACCCTTCGCATGTGCCCTCTGTATTATAAGGATCTTCTGCAGGAGTGGAGTTCTAAAACGGCCGAGGGCAGGGAGAAGCGGGCTCTCGGAATTCAGCAGTTCACGTTGGCTGTGAAAGCCTTTCACCAACAGAAAACAGAGGAAAAGAAGCTGCTTAAGGAGAAGAAGAAAAAGGATGGGGTCTCCGCGTTGGCGGCCTCACTTCTCTCTGGGGAGTCCCCTTCTGCCGCCCTTCTGGCCCGTGCGGGCATCCCGCAGACTCGCATTGTTGGTGGCCGCAGGCGTGACGAGCCCAGACACCCGCCACAGACTCGGGATGCTCAGCCGCAGGCAGCCGGACAGGGTGCTCACCGGTCTGGGGGCGACAGGGGTACAGCTCCCCGCGCCAGACCGGCCCGCGGCGGGAAGAATCGACAACAGAACATGAAGGGGCACAGGAAGGGCTCTCACCCTTCCCCTCATGCCCCTCCACCGCGGACTCAGGGGCAGCGGCAGCCTGCATCCGGTGGTTCACCGACTGCCTTGCGGGTGACACGGGATGCACAGGGCCGCCACACGGTCCAGTGTTGGGACTGTGGCGGCCCTCACTTCCGCCGTGATTGCCCTGGAGGGGTGCAGAGTGCGCATGTGGCGGGGTTCCACCCCGAGGGCACGCCTATTGCAGACATCCTGTCAGAGCTGGATGCGGCTTTCCTCGATCCGGAGGAGGAGGTGTATGAGTCATGCTTATACTCTTACTCATTGGAGCTCGGGGAGGCACCGCTTGACCTCCCCGCGGCTCAGGCGGCTGCCGTTGTGCCGCACTCTGCCGTTGACAGTGAGGAGCCGTGGACTGAGTCGGAGTGGGCTATCTGGGACTCATGTGGCCGCTCGGAGGAGCAGTACTACGACGCTGTCAACCGCTTCAACTCGTACCAGGACCCTGACGATGGGGACTGCCCCGACGGTGAGATGACACCTACTCAGCTCCATGTTGCCGTGCACCAGCCTCCGGACCCTGCAGTGTCTCTGCAGCACTTCAGTGTTGAGCCACAGCAGCCAGCGGTGCCGGCAGCCGACGTGCAGATCACAACAACCAACACCGAATTCCCTGGAGCTGTGCAGCTGGTGAGCACGGCACCGCAGTCCCGGCCCAGGGGTCCGGGTGGCCCGGGCCGCAGGCCCTATGGGGCGGGTCACTTCATGTACATGAGTCTGCTGTGCATTCTAGCATTCTCTGGCACGGCAGATGCGGTGCAGTCTGGTGGTGCCTCCGGTGCTGTGCTGGAGGTGCACCCACGGGCTCTGGTGCTTTGGCATGCTATCACCTGGGGTCTGGCTATCTCGGCCTGTCTTCCTGCCGTTGGTGCCAGGACTCCCGTACGCACCTGGCGACACCTTGTCAACCGGCAGTCACCAGCGGGCGGGCACCAGCCCTCAACAACCCAGCCTCCGGCGGGTGAGCCCCGTACCTCTCGCCGCTCCTCACCAGTCTGGACTGCTGTTCTGGTTATCTGTAGCCTGGCTCTGTGTACCTCGGCACTACTGTTTGGGTACTCTCTGGGTCTGCGGCAGTCAGTCAGGCAGTCAGTCAGTCAGTCAGTCAGTCAGCTTACCCCGCCAGCAGGGGGGTCCGTCGGCCGTTCTGCTGGTCAGCTTTTCTCAGCTGATGGACTGGCTACCGGTGATACCGGCTTATGTCTGGTCTCTGGTTATGCTGTGGGTACGTATGCTTCTGTGGAGCTTGGTGTACTGTCTGGTCAGCTTGGGTCAGTTACAGTGGTCTACCCTCTGGTACCCGCTGGCTATACTGGTATTCTGGTCTATGGCAGTGCAGAGTCAGTTCCGTTATATGTGCCCGACGAGGAGTGGGCTGCTTCTGGATTCAGTTCTCTGGCCAGTGCTGTCCCTGCACCCGTCCGGGTTGACAGGGGCATCGTGTGTGACTCTGGAGCCACATGTGTCATGTGCGGGGACCTGTCGGCCTGCACCGACGTGGACTACACCCGTACGGTGGCCTTCACCATGGTCACGGCTGGGTCTCACAGGACGGATGCTACTGTGACATTCCATCTGTATGGGGTCTGTATCCAGGACGGAGCCATCGACCACTTCGTTCTCCCAAACTCACACTATAAAGCCGGCTGCCGCACTCTCCTGTCTTCTCGGGTTATGCTTTCCCTCGGCTTCGGGTCCCCTGACCTTGTGTCCCTCACTTACACCCACCTGCCTACTGGCCGTGTCTATCGGATCATTGACTCTGGCACAGACTATATGTGGGCGGAGGTCCCTGAGGGGGCAGCCAGTGCACTCACCCAGACTGTCTCACGTGTCCGCACCGGTGAGATCTGTGACTGGATGTGGGCACGCTCAGAGTATGCCAAGTGGGCTTTCCTGAAGGGCTCGCCTGCTGCCCTGGCCAAGACCGGGGAACACAACTTTGACATCTCCCTCTTCGGAGACGACCTCCCCCCCGGCGTGGGTAACAACCAGACCTGCCCAGTCAGGTATTCACTGTCTGATTCCTGCTGGGGTCACCTCTGGGCCGGTGCCTATATATATGGCAACCCGCCCTTTGACAGACTCACCTGTGAGCGGATGCTCAAGAAGGCCAACCGGGACTTTGCAACCGACCCCGAGCACACGGTATTCCTCTTCTTGATTCCCCAGTCACACCTCAGTACCTTCAGGCAGCACCTTATTCACTGGGAGGTGCTACATGTGTATCCGGCTGGCACGGAGGGCATATTCAGCTACCGTCGTGAGCACACCTATGCTGGACGGCCCCTTCAGTCGGCTGGCTCGGAGGGCGGGGGGGACCGTGTCTTCATTGCTGGTACCCCGTTCCCGGTGGCTATCATCTACCGTGATCAGTACACGTCCATGAGGTTCACCCCTGAGAGGTGGTGCCATTCCGCATATGCTCATGCTCATGGTCTCAGGCTGGCTCAGCTCATGGACCTTGGTGTTGACATCGCCCGGCCTGGCACTACAGTTACCCGGGAGCAGCTGCTGTCTCACAGGACCTGTGCTGAGGCCTGTGCTGTGTGTGCCCGTATGCGGACAGTGCAGCCGAGTCCGAAGCACCCTCCGGCTGACAGATACAGAGCTCAGAAGCCTGGGTCTATGTGGGCTGCTGATGCTACAGGCCCGATCACGCCTATTGGCTATGACGGGTCGAGGTACCGCTGGACCTTTGTGGAGTTCACTGTGAGGTTTACACTTTGCTACTTCTCTGCTGAGAAGTCGGCATACAGCTTCATCCTGGCTCAGTTCCTGGCAGATGTTGTTCATCACGGCTTTGCCTGCACTGGCCTGGTTCTCCGCACTGATTGTGCCCCGGAGCTGTGTGACCCTGCAGCACAGGCTCTGTACAAACACCATGGCATCAAACACCTGCAGTCGTCACCCACCCTGCACTGGCAGAACTTCATGGCTGAATATGTGATTGGTAAGATCTCGTCGGTCTCCCGTGCACTCCTGGAGACGGCCGGTATGGACCTCACCTACTGGCCTCTTGCAGACAGTCATGCCTGCCTGCTATGGGACATCCTGCCTCATGGGCGGGACGCCGTGGTGCCATTCTATCACCTTATGGGCTATCACTTTACCTACTCCCGTATCGAGATATTCGGCACCCTGTGCACTGTGGCCATGGATGCTCAGCAGATGCGGGCCCGCCATCCGGGTCCGCTCCAAGAAGCGGACCCCCGGGCCTGGCAGGGGCGGTTTGTGGGCATCAGCCTCAGGTCCTCGGCCTACAAGGTACTGGACCTGGAGAGGAACAAGGTTGTTTCCGAGGGCCGGCCAGACTTCATCAGAAACTACTCAGAGTTCGGGCAGGTGATGTCATCGTTCCCTGCCCCCGCTCCCGACGAGCAGCACTCCGCACCCGTGCCCAGTGACAGGCCGGAGCCGTGGAAGGACTACACCACTGACATGGTGGTGACAGTCCATTCCGTGGCTGCCTATTATGACACCCGGGACGGTGAGACCTATGCCACCGTGCAGTTGCTTGACACTGGTTCAGCAGACACTTTCTGGACCACCGCCCAGCAGTATGTCATGGCTGACCCTGCGGGCACTGCTTGGTTTGACTTGGTCCACTGGCTGGACCGCCGCAGGGTCATTGACTGTGTCAATCAACACTACCCGCTCTGGACTCTGGCTAAGGCTCAGGAGGCCCGCGGTGATCCGCTGTATCCGGCACTCATTGTGTCCACGGACATGAGGCGGTCCAGGTCCTATGGGGTGCTCTTCCGGCCTATGGCCTACGGTGATGTGACTGCCCCACGTGCCTATGCCATGGACCTCCGTGCCAGTCTGGTGGTGTTCCCTGATACCCACAGTGCTTGCCACCTTCCCTTCTCCGACCACCCGGAGCAGGACCAGTGGCTCCTTCCGCACTATGTGGTCCCACCAGAGGACACGGTCGGTACATTGCCAGCCAGCGGCACACTCAGCTTCTGTCATATCTCTGCTGACCTCGCCGAGCGCCTGTACCACACTGCAGCTCCTGATCTGCCACTGCCAGGGTACCGCCAGGCACTGTCTATGCCTGATGGGGCTCAGTGGGAGGAGGCTATTACCGGTGGGGAGGTGCAGCCTCTGATTGACCAGGGTAAGATAGAACCGGTGGAGGTGCTACCCGACGGTGAGATCGCCACCAGCACCATATTTGTGCTGAATAAGCCCTGGAAGCCACGGGATGGTCTACCGCCCGTCCAAATTCATAAAGCTCGGATGGCCGTGGCTGCCACATGGCACTGGGGCTACACCCAAGCTGAGACCGCATGCACGGTAGCAGACCTGCCCACCTTCCGCCTTCTCTTCATCCTGTCTATTATCTTTGCTGGTATGGGGGTTATGGTCTATCACTTTGACGTCAGTCAGGCCTTTGTTCATGCCCGTCTGGAGGTTCCTATATATGTGCGGTTCCCCTCTGGGTATATGTATAAGGGCAGATATGGCTATGCCAAGCTGCTCTATGCTCTCTACGGGCTACGGACGGCTGGTGCTTCCTGGCAGAAGCTGGCCAACAAATTCATGAAGTCCTTCACCTATCAGGGAATGCACTTCACCCAGTCCACATATGACCCGTGCCTATACTATATTGTGACCTCTGTGTTCGTGGCCTTCGTGGCTGTCTACGTGGATGACTTCGGGCTGACATGTGATGATGCCTTCCACCAGGCTTTCTGGGCAGCTTTCCAGGCGGCATTCAAGAGCAAGAATCTTGGCCGTATGACAGCCGTCCTGCAGCTTGCGGTTGACTATGATCGGTGGGGCATTGCACTGTCCCAAACCAGGCAGATCAAGGAGCTCATGTCCAAGTTCAAGCTTCCGGCCAAAACCTTTCACAATCCGATGGATGTGAACCTCGTTATCCAGAAGCCGGAGCACCCTGATCTCACCCTTGTCACCCCGTATCTCTCACTGCTTGGGTCCCTGCTGTGGATTGCACGGTGCACCAGGCCAGATGTGTATTACTCAGTCATATATCTGGCACAGTTCTCCTCATGCCCCTCGGCTCAGGCCTGGGAGGCACTTCAGAGAGTGGCTCAGTATCTATACTTCACACGGCACTACCGTATCCGTTATGCTTACCCCAGTGCACCGCTTTCTGTGCTCACAATACAGGTATATTCGGATGCTGACCATGCTCGTGACAAACTCAACGGGTGTCTCTCCTACTCGGGAGGCATTGTGTTCCTCAACGGCATGGTCCTTCATTGGGTATGTGCCCGCCAGACTGATGCTGAGATGTCCTCCACTGGATCTGAGTACTGTATGTGGCCGCCTCTGTGGTTGGGCAGCGGGCCATGTCTGCTATCCATATGATTGTGGAGATGTTCGGATTTATCAGAATTACGCAGCAGGAGCCGGGTGTGTCTACTCTGGCTCTGTCTACGGCCTTCCCTGCAGCTGACACTTCTTGGATGCAGAGGGCGGCCACGTTCTTCGAGAATCATGCTATGGGTCATGGTCAGATGGGCCCCGCCTCCCCCCTACACTACCGGGAAGCTGAGCCTGTTCCTGACAGCAGCCTGTATGCCCTGCCTCACGCGGTGCCAGTACCATATGATGGCACGGGCTACGAGGACGGTCCGCGGGAGTACCACTCTCAGCGGTCTGGCATGTATGGTACCTCTGGACCCTTCATTCCCAGGCTGGAGCTCCCGGTGGCTGTCATGATTGACAACCAGGCGGCCTCCTCCATTCTGAGGAATGTCATGCTATCCACCAAGATTAAGCATGTGTTGATCCGTTTTCACTGCTTTCGGGGGTGGGTGTGTGCTGGGTACCTGGTGCCTGTTTACATCAACACTTTACTCAACCTGGCTGATATCTTTACCAAGCCTCTTCCTGGGCTCAAGGACAAGGTGCGGGTGATCATCAGCATGATCGAGTCCTTCATGGACGTGATCCGCCCGCACCCCAGTGGCGCGGGTGACTCCTAGGTTCTCTGGTCCTCTGTCCGGCTGAGCTGCAGGCCTATGATCCGGCAGCGGTCGGGCAAGGGGTCTTTCTGGTCTGACTGGATTGATGCCCTTTGACGTGGTGCCCTTCTGGACTGGACTTTGTGTTCGTGGACAGACTGGTACCTATGACCTGCCCTATGAGACCTTAGACACCGACAGCTCTACTCTGACCTTAAGCACATCTGACTGGATTCTGGCCTTTGACTACATCCTGTACCTCTTTGACATCTTCTATGACCTCGAGTACTGGTTGACCGTCGAGCTGAGCAGCATCAGATGAGAGTATCTATCGGGGAGCGAGATCTGGCGGAGACCAGTCACTATTTTCATATCCTTGTGGCAGTCCACCTAGTTGGCATGCATATACTAGTACTTTAGCATTCGGTTTAGAGGGTTAGCCGGAAGCGGGGATGGCGGCAGGTCGGCCCTTTGGTTGATGTTGTCCTGATCCGTGGACGGGGACCTCTTAGTTTGCATTAGCTACCTGTTTCACATTCTTGTGCCACCTCAGCCGAGGTGGTGTGCTGAGATTCAGTAGTTCAGTATCACGTATGACGTATGACAGTGACAGTGACAGTACAGTGACTTCCTATCTGTACTCAGTAGTTCGACTTCGGTAGCTTAGACTGTGACACACGATATGATTGCCTAGTGACGGCCTCAGAGCTTAGATAGCCTGAGAGTCGTGTATTCATTTCTATCTTTTGATATACCCGATTGCCTCGCTCAAACCCTACGGCGTTCAGCGTTTTCACTGTGTCACTAGGACATTCTAGTAAGCGGATTATCCACTTTAGTGATAACTTATCAACCTATGATATGTTTGAGCATATGACTGTGCTCTAAGAGTATATCAAATGATATCTCTAAATTCCAAACATATCTGGACATAGCTTGATTATAATCAAAGCAATTTAGCACAACACATATATATGTGTGTGTGTGTGTGTCCACAACAACCTATGTCAGCTCAATATATGTATGTACTGATCTGATTAGGTACATGCTTTTGTGCTGATCAATACTGAGTCATTTGTCAAATGCAGTATAGTGGTTGTTGTTGCTCCAGTGATATGTGAGAGTGGATGGACTGTGCTCAACAGTTACCAGCTGTTGTAATGAGCACAGTATTCTGCCTTCGGGTCTGGAGATAACTCCATCCAGCCCTACAGCATGTTGTTTTATCCTGCTCCCATATGTATCGCCATCTCTGACATTCCACACGCACATGTGTTTGTGGAATGGTATCCATATTATCATGCACATAATAGACATTATAGTTGATCAATTCACTCTGAATCAGTGAATATCATCATATACAGTAATGCCAGTGTGTGTGCAATGTGCAGTACTTGTTGATTAGTACTTTTGCCAGTGTGTGTGTGTGCTCACTTTACACACTTACAGGAAGATAACTTCTGGTATTACAATATTCCAGATAGTTTATCATGCAGGATGGTGATCAGCATACCATGTACTGAATGAATCTAGCATGATATATATCAGGTTAGGAGTTATTGTAATCCTGTTTTAATCTCATTCACAATAATGAGTTGCTTGTTATTTTACATGTAGCTCTGGTGAGTATTCCATCCAGTAATCCATCATAGAACGTACATGTGATCCGAAGAGCATCTCGGCTCCACCGGGACATGACGAGCTAGTTATGATGTTAAGACTACTTTCAGGCACCTTATGCTAACATGGTTCTAATATAACTTAGCATGCACTGCAATATGCTTATGCAATGTTCAATATATTGCAATATGCTAGTGTTCCAGTTGTTAACGTGATCAAACTGGTATATATACTACAGCTGGTATCGTGATCAAGCTGTTTTGGTGATGCATGCACAATTTAATGTCGCAGACACTCAGTATAGTGTATATGTGATGTAATGCTGCATGTATTCACTATATGCTGCATGTTGGAAAATGCTGCAAGTGGAGTATTAGTGCATGTGCGTGTGTGCGTGCGTGTGTTGCAATAATTGCAATCTCAGTACACACATATCTTGCACACTATATTGCTGCAGATCATGAAGATGTATACAACATTTGCAAATAAGTATACAAATTCTGACAGTGAGTATTTTGAAGTATCTCTGCAGCCATCAAAATATAGTGTGAAATGCTGCATTATGGTGATCATGCGTCCATCATGCGTCCATCCAAAGTATCCCTGCGAGTATACAAATGTTTTGCAGAGGATATTGACGCGAGCATGTAATGCACAGATGATCGTTGCAATTATTTTGACATCATCGTCGTAAAACTGCAAGATGATAGTAGCACGCTGCAAGTGAACTTATGCAATCGCGCGCGCTGCTGATGAAAAGCATATATTGTCGCCATTTTGCTCAGCACATGATACGAGTGCTGACTTATGCTGACTTGTGCGCGGATCATGAATCCACTGATGATTTCTATGCCGTATCTCATTCTGCGTAATTTTTTAACTGCGAATCATCCATGCGCATGCATATGATTGCCGCGCATACTTCTGATTGCGAATCACTTCTGCGAGAACATATAATTGTCGCGCATGCTTACAGCTGCGAATCGATTTCTCGCGCACATATGATCGCCGTTCACTATACATTTCTCAAAGCTGCAAATCGTTCTGTGCGCATATGTGGCCACAGAGCATTCGTATGCCTCGTGCACACCTTTTCGCACAGTGAATATGATGGTCAGCTGTATGTGCAATCCTGCGAATGCGACAATTATCTCGCGCACTGTCTTCGCTATTGCAGCGGTATATGCGATATATCAATATGCGTATTATTCGACTGCGTCGCCAAATATGCTTGAGCTCCGCAACCTGTAAACACACAATTATTGATATCTACGCGTTGCACTCACTTGAGTTCTCGTTTCTCGTGCCTGACGAGCTAGAATACCATCTGATACGGGCTGATATGCGAGCCCTCAATATCAATAATATAATAGAAAGCGCGGTGTTATTGGACTGTAACACACGTGCAAGTTATGAGCGGGATGAGTGCAGACTTCTGTGAGAAGATACTGCTCTAGCACAACGCTAGCTCATCTATAGCGAATGTCTCCCATCGCATAGATGGTACCGCCATTGGGTTGTGAACCCGAGACATTGGTTGAACGACCAGTATCGGCAGAACGAATGATGCGTTCGCCCTATGATACTGCGCATGCTTGTTCCGCACATGCTAGAAGCGAAGATGATTTCTTGTTTGTTACTTCAAGATTGTATCTTGCTTTGCCATCTTCGAGTTCGACATACGAACTCTCGATGACAGGTGTCATTCAAGTCTTTCCTTGAATAAATGACAGATGATGTGACTTATCATCTCGATGACATGTACAGTCATAGTCGACCGTACTGACGACTGTCTGTCATTATAATATATGACATGACTCGACATGATATGACATGGTATGACATGTCTGACAGGTATGACGCGTATGGCATGTATGGCATGTATGCCACATGTGTCATCGGTCATAACCCTGACATGTTGGCTGCGCCGCGGGGGAGGGATAGGATCCGACCCCCAAGGCAAAAATATCCGGTCTGGGGGGGGGTCAACCCCAGGCAAATATCGATGTCTGGGGGGGGTCTGCCCCCAAATATATCGAGGTCTGGGGAGTCCAGCCCCAGGACCTGAAAAGCTGATGCGGGGGGGTATTTCAGTGATGTATGCCCCAGGGTCAAGCGTTAGTGACCACACTTAGGTTTCGATGAGGCGGACATTGATTGCTGCCTTTCGCGAGGACCCCGTGAATCCCGCCCTTCGGGGCGGGCGCTCGGCACCGACAACCTTTGTTTGAAAGACCAAAGCTGGTTTCCGATGTAACCCCTACGTGGTGCCTCTGTTTTTCTTTAGGCATTAGCCGGGGCACAGTATAGCCCCTTGTGTGGACATGGTTAACCTTACGGGTTTAGCGATATATCAATATGCGTATTATTCGACTGCGTCGCCAAATATGCTTGAGCTCCGCAACCTGTAAACACACAATTATTGATATCTATGCGCTGCACTCACTTGAGTTCTCGTTTCTCGTGCCTGATGAGCTAGAATACCATCTGATACGGGCTGATATGCGAGCCCTCAATATATCAATAATATAATAGAAAGCGCGGTGTTATTGGATTGTAACACACGTGCAAGTTATGAGCGGGATGAGTGCAGTGACTTCTGTGAGAAGATGCTGCTCTAGCACAACGCTAGCTCATCTATACCGAATGTCTCCCATCGCATAGATGGTACCGCCATTGGGTTGTGAACCCGAGACATTGGTTGAACGTCCAGTATCGGCAGAACGAATAATGCGTTCGCTCCATAATACTGCGCATGCTTGTTCCGCACATGCTAGAAGCGAAGATGATTTCTTGTTTGTTACTTCAAGATTGTATCTTGCTTTGCCATCTTCGAGTTCGACATACGAACTCTCGATGACAGGCGTCATTCAAGTCTTTCCTTGAATAATGACAGATGATGTGACTTATCATCTCGATGACATGTACAGTCATAGTCGACCGTACTGACGACTGTCTGTCATTATAATATATGACATGACTCGACATGATATGACATGGTATGACATGTCTGACAGGTATGACGCGTATGGCATGTATGGCATGTATGCCACATGTGTCATCGGTCATAACCCTGACATGTTGGCTCTCTGCCCGGGGGGGGATAGGATCCGACCCCCAAGGCAAAATATCGAGGGTCTAGGGGGTCCAACCCCAAGGCAAAAATATCGATGTCTAGGGGGGGTCTAACCCCATGGTAAAATATCGAGGAGGGTCTAGGGGGGAGTCAACCCCAGGACCTGAACAGTCAGGGGGGGGTATTTCAGCTGTGCTGCCCCCTCCCAGGAGGTCAAAGCGTGGGCAGCCTGGGTTTCATTGAGGCGGACGATGATTGGCCTGCACTTCGCCCGAGACCCGTGGATCCCGCCCTTCCAGGAGGCGGCGCTCCAACCGACAACACTGTTTTGAAAGACCAAAGCGGACTCCGATACAAACTACGTGGTACACTCTGTTTCTTTGGCTGTTAAGCCGGGCTGGTATGGCCCCTTGTGTGGACATCGTTAACACAGGTTTGGAGTTCTTCCTCTCAGGATGGCCACTCGCACCTTCGGGGTGAGGAGTGGTGTCACGGGAGAGCAGTCTCCCCACTGTATGGGGGGCTGCTTCTCCTTCTGTCACCCCTCGCCGTGTGTGTGTCACCTGTCACAGTGCCTCTGCTCCGTGCTTCACTAGATAGCCCGTAATTGCCTATCTTGTTTCAGTTTATGTTATCACGAGCATCCAGCATTGTGTTTTTCTGTGTCCGCTGTGTATATATATCACTTATATATATACCCCCTCATTGTCCATTTCGTGAATTCCGGACGACGTCTTCGAGGCTTTTGCGTTACAGCTGCTCGACCCCGGTCCCATAGTGACATATAGTGCGAGAAGACCCAGTCAGTAAACAGACAGGTCAAACAGGAAGCACTGCAACGCTCAGGGTTTCGCACTCAGAATCTCTCTCAACATACAGAAGATATAATATATATAGTTCTAGTATGCTGAGTGTGATGCGAAATGAGCTAGTGTGTGCTCTGTCTCATGTGACAACCGAACTCGATCAGAGGAGATGACAATCAGGTCAGTGAGGTAGTCAGAGGTGTCGAGCCGTATCGGTGATGACAGCGGTCAGGTCGAGTCGGTGATGACAGCGGTCATGACGGGTCGGTGATGACAACTCTGATGACTGAGCTCGGACTGAATGTCAACTCCAGCACACCACCTCGAGTGAGGTGGTCAGACCAATAACCAATCAAACCAAGATACATGCCACTAATCCAGTGCCAGAACCAAAATCCAGAAAGATGATGGAAATGGTGGAACTGCAGTCACACCGTGTCAGGGCTGAAAACCCCGAAAAGCTGGTCCGTAGACCCAACGTCATGACACGGGCAGTAATCTGTCCCTGGTGCCACCCTGCTGTCGGGGGATAGTGATATGTCATGTCTCTGGGGGTCCACACACCGTGGCTGCAAGCTATCCGGGGTGCTTCGTCAGGGGTAGGATAAGAAGTGCCGAAGCAGGTCCAAATCCGCCCGTCACCGGAAAGACTTACTGCAGAGGGAGAATGAAGAGAGAGATCATGACTGACAGCAGCGGTGGCTCTCACGGTCGGAACAGACACTGTAAGGATACCATGACTAATGCAGTGTGGCTAATACCATAGAGTGAGCTCGGAATAATCAATGTCCATATACACAAATCTATCAATGAGTGCCACATCATTTTCTATCTAATACAGTGATTCATTTCTAAGGAAAACAGTAACTAACATAAAGTAACCAGCCATAAGTAACTTTGAATATAGGCCAGTACCTGCAAAGCACAGTCAGCTACACAAACAACCCAAAACAGGAAAACAGGAAAGCAAGGTACTCACAGTCAGATCATGCTGCTGCTTTCTGAATACCAGTAAATCATTTCTGAATAACTGCAGCCTGAGCCTTACCCATGGCCATATATTGCTGGAACATCTGAATGAAGTAGGGCTGCATGTCCTTGACTGGAGGAACTGGTTTGGTGTAAGGGTCTGCCAGGTTCCGAGGTGATGGGACTCTGGCACACCGAATCCAGTTCAATCTGACAAAGTCTCGGAGGACATGAAATCTGATAATCACATGCTTCACCTTCTCGGAGAGGAGGTGATGCTCGACAATAGATCTGCATGCATCATTATCCAGCAGTAGAGGAATAGGTAACTCCAGGCGGGGCTGAGCTGAGGCTGTACTGATATATTCTCTGTTCCTGTTGTTCTGGAATTTGAGGGGGGTGATTTCATCTGTACTGAGTTCATCAGGAATTGTAGGAGAGTTTGGGCGGACTGAGGTCAGACCGTCTGCTGGCTTGTTTTGTTTGTCAAGCAGACGCCTGAGCACTGAGGTAGTCTGAAGGGAAGGCATGTCAAAGTGAATATCTGTGGCTGCTCTGTCAAGGTACTGAATAGCATGGTCAAGATCGGAATCAGGGGGCTGCTGGGAATCAATACGGTGAGTAATAGAACCAAATATCTCAGTGAGCATGAACATCAATGATACCAACCGCTGTGCTGCTGTACTGGCTGCAACATACTCTGACCCTGTGGAGGAGACCTCAGTGATGGTCTGCCTCCCTGAATGCCACTGCAGTATCATACCAGCCAGGAATATCACGGAGCCAGAATAAGACCGGGCATCATTCTCTAAGTCCCTAGCCAGGTCAGCATCTGAATAACAGAACATGGTGATGACCTTGACCGGAGTCTCGGGGTAGTAAAATGCCAGAGAGTAATGAGCCGTGCTGTCCATGTACTGCGCAATTCTGATCAGAGCCTTCATAGACTCCTCAGAAGGGCATGATACAAACTGAG
>LGRX02012204.1:0-43612 GCA_001247695.2 Cymbomonas tetramitiformis
GGTCATGACCGATGACATATGTGTCATACATGTCATACGTGTCATACCTATCAGACATGTCATACCATGCCATGTCATGTCATGTCGGTCGTGTCATATATTATTATGACAGTCGGTCGCGTCATATATTATTATGACAGTCGACAGTATGGTCGACCATGACTGTACATGTCGAGTCGCGTCATATATTATTATGACAGTCGTCAGTACGGTCGACGATGACTGTACATGTCGCCAGATGATTATGTCATATCATCAGGCATCCCTGTCATCGAGAGTTCGTATGATTGAACTCGAAGATGGCAAAGCAAATATACATCTTGGAAACAAACCAAGAACCATCTTTAGCTTTCAGCATGCGCAGAACTCGCATGTGCAGCATGAACGAACTAGTCGTTACTACCATGCTGGTCGCTCAACCTACGTCTCGGGTTCACAACCCAATGGCGGTACCATCTAAGATGATGGGTGACGTAGGTATAAAAGTGAGGAAGCGTTGTGCTTCAGCAGATCCTCTTACAGAGACTGCACTCACAAACCCGCTCATCCGTTCACCTGCATTGCTGTCCAACTTTGCAGTGTTTCTTTGTATATTGATAATATATTCACGGCGCTTGTATCTACAGCCGTATCAGTGGTATTCTAATCGTCCACGCGACGAACGAGGACCTAAGTGTGCAGTGCAGCAAATAGAGATATATTGTATTTTTTGTGTGCAACAGGTTCGCGGATCGCGTATACATACAGGCGCCCGCAGTCGCACATATAAGACACATATCGCATAACTACACTCGCTGCATAATCAACAGCGGAAGGAGTGCGCGAGAAATCATCGTCGCTCGCATAATCACCGCCAGAGTATAACAGCGCGACAAGGTGTGCATACAGCATACAGATCGCATATATACGTTGCTATCATTCGCAAAATTGTACGATATTCGACATACGAACAAATCGTCATCAGTGTATGTTCCGTACGCGAAATGGCATTCGTATCATATGCCATACATACCTGCGACAGAGATATGTTCACCATTCGCAGCGCACATATCAACGACTTTGATAAATCGCTACTCGCACTAATTTTCAGTGCAGTGTACGCATCAAAATCTCGTCATTTTAAATGGTTGCAAAAATCACTCGTCTACGCGCGCATGATGATTTTGCTTGACAGGATATATACACACCTGCTAGATTCATCATGATCGGATGATGCGCGATAATGGTATATATATATATATATGCAGCATGCTGCTTAAAATCTGTGATGCTTGCACATAAGAGATGATGTTTATCCATTCACTGGCAGATTTACATACAAGTTTGCAATCATATGGGTGTGCACCATATGCTGTGTGTGTAGCCACACACACACACATAAAAGTAGATGAGATCAGATAAATATGGACGCTGTGCAATCACATGTCTGTGTATTATATGTTGTGTGTGTAGCCATATCACACACACACACACGCACACTTGCAGCATATACTATCCATTCAGTATATACCAAGTGCATGCAGCAAGATGTACCATGCATCATTATACCATGCAACTATACCATGCAGCAGATTCCAATGTTCTGATGACCACACAAATACTTTTGATCATCAGCATTATACTTATCAGCAGCACAGTGATCTGTGCACAACATGTGTGTGCAGATCAGCACACACACACATACACTCATTTCACTTACAGCAATCATTAATACACAGTGCATATACTTCTATATCATGCACACATCTTATGCTGAATGATTGCAATGTTGTAAATGTTACATACTTTATTATACTGTACAGCTTGATCACGATAACAGCTGTAGTACATAGAGCATAAGCATATTGCAATGAATGCTAGTCTATATTCGAATCCATGTTGCAAAGGGTGCCTGACAGTAATCACAACACCATAATTAGTTTGTCGTGCCCTGGTGGAGCCGAGATGCTCTCCAGGTAACATGTACATTCTATGGTGGATTACTTGAAGGAATGCTCACCTGAGCTTCATGTAAAATCTATCTGCAACTCATCACGTAATGAGATTATCATGGAATTACAACAATCCCTAAACTATATATATCATGTTAGATGAAATCAGTACGTGGTATGCTGACAATCTGCATGATAGGTTGTTAGGATATTGTGATATCCATAAAGATCTTGCAAAGTGTGTGTAAGTAAACACACACACACACTAGTACTAATCAGCAGTACTATACACTGCACAAACACTAGCATTCATTATACATGTTGACAATACACTGGCTCCAAGTGTAATGATCAAGTATTGTATCAATACATAATACATAGATACCATTTTCCAAACACATGTGCGTGGAAAATGTCAGTGATTGCGATAGATAAGGGAGCAGGATAAGACAAGATGCTGTAGGGCGGGATGGAGTTATCTCCAGACCCGAAGGCAAGATACTGCACCCATTAAACAGCTGGTAACTGTTGGGTGCAGTCCACTCGTCATTCCACACACTATCGCTGGAGCAACATCAATATCTACATTGCATTCTGACAGTTGATACAGATGATCACTTCACATGCATGTACCAACTCAGTCAGCAACCATACATGAATTGACAAAAGGTGGTTGTGGACGTACATACACACAAACTGCTGGATGTGACACACCGACAGTAAAGACTGTCACCTGTCACTTCCTATAGTAGGCTGGGTGACCGTCACCAGTAGACGGGAAACACCCGTTAGTATTTATGTGTATACCTCTTTTATCAAGACACACTTTACTGTTCTGATTCCGTAACCCTTAACTCAGGGGTTATCTCTCTAGTTAGATATATATTACCTCAGCACTATATATCTGCCAGGTTTGGCCCCACTTGCGCTTTATTTAGCCACTGCGAGATTGCCACCATGAGTGGCTAAGCTCGGACGCCTGGGATGGAGTGAGGCGCTCCGCGCGTGAGGGTGCCGGCAGCCACGGGTATGGCCTAAATTTTACGGGTTGATTTACGGCACGCCGCACCGGTTGGAGAGCAGTTTTCTTACGGGGCTTAACGTTGGATTGGTTTACGTTTTCTGGTTGGATCCCACACCGTTGCGTATCGGCCGCCGCTACCACACGACTTCCCGGAATTATTTGATCTCTCACGGCTGCCGTATCGGCGACCCGCGCGTTTCTTGGCCGCCCGAAACTGCCGCACATCTCACGTTTCATTGCCTCACTCCGCCCCTTCAGTCCTTCTCACTATGGTTGCTTCTACTCGAGCCACCGCTAGCATGGCGAATCGCCGACGCGCACTAGCCACGATTTTTGATTCAGCAGCTGCGAGACACGCCAACACTCCAGCCACGCCGCCGGCAGCTCAGCCGGCTGCCAATTCAGCGGGTGCTGCGTTCCTGGCCTCGGTGCGTACGCTTCAACGGGAGCACTTCGACATGAAGGTCTCCAAGTCCGTTCGTCAAAAGTTATTCGAGGACAAGAACGGGCGATTTTCCGGGACTGAGTGCCACGCGTCCGCGCTCTTCGCCAGGATGGTCTCTGCACTACAGACGGCGTTTGTCACGGAGGACATTGGTTTTGCACCCCTTTTCCTGCTGGACGATGCCACCCTTCCCGTCCGCGTGGAGGCCAATGCCTTATTGTTCTCCACGCTCGAGCTCATGGTTGACCCCGCGTCGCCGGCAGCGGACTGGATGGACTCCTCGCACTCCACGTTCCCGAACGACGGTAAGCGGGTGCTTCTCGAGTTTGCCCGCCGCATGATCCCGGCGGGTGACCCCTTTCAGGGTCAAGCGGACATGTTGAGCATCCGCATCTCTGCGGGCGTGGACCCGCATGACAAGATCAGCGACTTCAACGCCGCTCTGAAGGCTGCGAGGGCGCGGGCGACACTCCACGATGAGGACGTGAAGGCGCTGTTCATCAAGTCCCTCGACACCGTCTTCTACCAGCCGGTGGTGTCGCGGTTGCTTCTCCATGATCAACGAGCCGCTCACGACCTCCTCACGATTCAACAATGGGTGCGTGAATGCTACTCCGAGCACGTGCGCGCGGGCACCGCCACGGCGTCCGCACACCGCTACTCCCACGGCACGCATTTCATGGAGGGGGCCGCCGATGACTCCGGTGGACCCGGTGAGCTCGCGGACTTGAGGACGATGGTCCTCGACTTGAAGCGCCAATTGTCCGCATTCCTCGACACCGCCGAGTCCGGACCGGCTCCGCGGGGATTTACTCCTCGCGCGGACAAGCCAGACCGCCGCGTGAAAACCCGCTTCGCGGCCTCACCCCTCCCCAAAGGGGGGAATTGGTCTCAGTCCGTCTCGAGGAAGGTGGCCTTCCACCGCGACAGCGGTGCGACCATTCCGTACTGCCAAAATCAGGTGTGTGCTAAGGGGAAGGCGAGGCATTGGCACCGGGACTGCCCGAACGGGGGCAGGACCGGACTCTCGGCCTTCGCCTTCGCCGAGGAGGCCGAGAACTCCGTGTTGGCCGCGAAGTTCCAACACGCCATCGACAACGGCGACCCCGTGGAATTCGACGCCCTCTGCATGCTTGCGGGCGGGAAGCCGGAGGTCTTCACCGATCTCTCCGCGTGCTCGTTCTGCGAGGAGGACGGTGAGGTCCTCGTGTCCGCCGTCGCCGAGTTCTCTGAGATGGCGCACGCGGCTGGGGCTTCCACATTCAACATCAACACCTTCACTGCCGACTTGCCGGTGGTGTCGGAGCCGGCCGCGCACTCCCCGCCCGCGTCGGTTGAGTCCGAGGAGGAGTGGACCGGTCCGCCGAACCCCTTCTGCCCTCCTGTCACCCGCACGTTTGCCGACTTCATTGAGAGCACGGGGATTGCGTTGGTACCCGATGAGCCGGCCCCGAGCATGAATTTGCTCTCCGCGGTTGAGGGGCCGGAACGCGTGATCGACTACAAGCCCGCGACTTACGCCACGAGCGACGATGGCGACGAAGATGCCTCGGTGACACCGCCGCGGCCGCGGTACGGCTGCGGGAACGGCATTCCGAGGTTCGCGAGGTCTCTCCTCACTTCCTCCTTGGTGTGCGCCCTCTTTATAATTTGTGCCACCGCCGCACCGCACGCCGTTGCCGGTGTCGGTGGTGCCGGTGCGCGCACGTGCACGGGTCCACCGGTCGGTGGTGCTGCGTGGGCTGACTCGGCAGTCCCGGCTGCGGAGGCTTCGCCAGCTGACGTGATTCATGACATGCCGTGTGCTATTCCGCCTCGTCGCCAACGGCGGGAGCAGAGACGGCAGGGCCTCTATATGGCTCCGATGCCGTGGCATCCCGGGCCGCCGCCGCCTGCCGAGCTGTTTGAGGACGGTCCTCCACTGTCGCCGGCGTCGTCTTCGGATGACGAGGCCCCACCGTCGGGCAGCACTTGGCAGCACCCCGGTGCAGTGCAGCCTCCCATGATCGAGAATTCAACAATTTCTTCTACGAATGATTCATCACCGGCCCCGGGGGCCGGCAACTGCTTCACAGTCACGCTGCTCCGAGCCGGACAACCAGCTCCGAAGACCCCTCGTGGCTAGAAATTGGTCACACCGTGCCTGCCTAGAGATTAGCTATAGTGTAGCTTCCTAGATGTGCAGAAGAGCTCTCTGAATTTGAGCTGTGTTTAGGGTTTTGGCACCTAACAGCAGTATCTGACAATCTTTGCTGTGAACTGGGACCGCCCTGACCAAGAGTACAGGCCCCCAGTTGTGCTACAGTTTCCTCCTGAAGTTGAGTAGGGAGTTTGTTTGCTTCGTTTCACTACTAGCTCCGGTCACCACCCTAGGTGGTGTGCTGGATGTGACACACCGACAGTAAAGACTGTCACCTGTCACTTCCTATAGTAGGCTGGGTGACCGTCACCAGTAGACGGGAAACACCCGTTAGTATTTATGTGTATACCTCTTTTATCAAGACACACTTTATCGTTCTGATTCCGTAACCCTTAACTCAGGGGTTATCTCTCCAGTTAGATATATATTACCTCAGCACTATATATCTGCCAAATGTTAAGATGTCAACTCAAAGAGGCCTTTCTCAACCTAGCTAGAAGCAAATCCATGTTGTGGCGCTCGTTGAATCTCACATCTCTAGCCCGATGTCTAACTCAGGGTTTTGGGAAGTTGCCCTCCATTTCGCCGGTGACAGCGGAGTTGGGCTTGAGCTTCTGGTGACGGTCACCAAGGCGTCGAATCAAGGCAAGCTGTGGGGCGGGGTCCTCGGTCTCGGTGAGCACAACCGCCCGCAGCTGGGTCCAGAAACGCATGCCGTCGGAGTCGGGAACGCCCTCGACCTCGTACCGTAGCCGCTGCAGTGCCCAGAGCGTAGCGGCCGTCGGCGGGCGTGGCGGCGGGCACATTCATGATAAACGCTAAGAGCGTTCCCACGAAGTGGATGTGGGAGAATGCTGAAGAGGAGCTCGTTGATGGTGACGTGGTAAAACTCGTGGTCGTGCTCCAGGTCGAGAAGCTTCGCCGCCTCGTGGAAGGACACGGGATAAAGCACGTGAGCAAAACCAGAAAGTAGGGCGCTGAAGTCAACGTCGGCAGTAGCGGTGTCCAGAGTATACCCAGCGGGCATCTTGAGGCCAGTGGACTTGAGGAAGGATAGGAGATCGCTGCCATACTGGAATGCGTAGGCGAGCTGGTCAACGTACTCCTCCTCGCGGCCCTCCTCCACGGGCGTGGTCCCCAACACGTCGGGGTCGTTGAAGTAGTCGAAAGCCGAAGGGGCGTTGACTGTCGATGTCGGCTTAGAGCGTAACGAAGATGCCCCCACAATTCTACGGCGCCCACGGGATGAAACAAGGGCACCCTGCGAGTCCGAGGGCGAATGCGACGGGGTGGCGGGTTGCCGCGTGCGGGCAGCGCGCAGAGCTGAACCAAGCCCTTCACGTCGGGTAGTAGCCATTGCGGGAATAAAATAACGTTTGTCCAGCGGTAAATCGAAGCACACAAGGTGTGCGGCAAAAACGGCTGAAGATGCCGGAAAAATAAGAGGCGGCTTAATGTAGTGTCGGTCGGCGCTGTTTGCAAGGCGGTCCGGCGCTGATGTCGGGATGTCGGAAGATGTCGGATAGATGGCGGATAGAGTCGCAGGGCGCGAAGCGAACCAGAGAAAAAAACCAAGCCAACACTGAAGGTGCGTGGGCTATAACCTCATTGAAATATGCCATAGAGTACAAAGCTACAAACTAGCGAAACATGCATACGTACTCCTTGTGAGATATATTGTACCGACAATATATCGGGTGTTCACTGAGTTCGTCTCATACAAGTGTAAACTGATTATAAGGTAAACGAATATATATCGGTCTGTGACCTAGGTATCTGACACCTTGTACAGTACTGTACGAGTACTGGTACAACTAACGGGAGTCATGTGACAAGTTATGACTAGCGGGTCACTGAATCCAGCACTCCTGTAGTATTCACTTGACGAGCCGATCTGCTGACGCAGCCCTGATCGGCCTGATGTGGGTCAATGATCCGTGGGTGAGATTCCTATGGCGTGTAGTTACGTGTTACGCGTAAAACTCACAAGACCCGAAATACGCGTAATTTACGCGTAATTTACGCCCCGGGGGGGCACGTTTAATGCAAAACAGGCTAAAAAACGCGAAATGACCCCCCATTTCCCCCGAGCCACCTTTACAAATATATAGAAAAGGTACGAACTCACGGGGATGCCAACTTTCCCCCCCTAGGGGGGGAGCAGTGGTGCACCCTTCTGTCACCCCTCGCCTGGTTGTCACTTGTGCAGTGTTGTCCGCGTCACTGTGTCACAGGCTCCCGAACCCTAAAGCCTGCTTAACATTTGTTTTATCTGACTTTAGACTCTACCAGCCTTGACACGCCTACCTTTTCCGTATCACAGAGGCATTGTGACAACATAATGACCCTGAGGAGCCACGTAAGCATCCGCCATTCTGCACTTCCCGCCCCGCTAATAAAACACCCGACATGTTTTATTATCTCATCTTAGTCTTCATGTGTCTTTGCGAGTGTCCGACTGATTTTGGAGTCCAGCTTGCATATATATCATATCATATATATATATATATATATCAGGTTCTCCATCAAGTCGTATGGAGCCTTTACACGCTTATTTTTAGCTCGTTCGGATTCGTTGGCAAGATCGCTTCACGCCCTGTGATTCTGCCCGACAGATTTTTTCCGACATCACCGACATCAGCCGGAACGCACTTTCAGCGCTGGCCAACCGACATCTTCCGTCATCTGCTTCCGACATCTGCTTCCGACATCTACTTCCGACATCTACTTCCGACATTTTCTTCCGACGTCCCGACATTCGCTTTCAGCACAACTTTCAGCTTTCAGCGACACAGGCATCCCGACATCGGCGGTCACGCGTTACGCACACCGCACGTCCACACCGACATCTTGACATATATTTGCTCCGCGACATCCCCCGAAATCTTGGCTTCACGCTTGTTCTAGCAACGGCCGTTTTTACCGACCTCTGATACCGACATTTACGCCTTCAACACTCTGGCCAGCAACACCTCTGCTGTCGGAAAATTGGCTTGCCGCACGACAATTTTGACGTCACCACCGGGTTCCTCGTAAAAAAATACCCCAATTTGACCTTTGGATCGCTCGATTTGCTTGATTTTACGGGAAGTTCGCTTTTCGCTTGGAAACCCTATCTTTGGGTTCGCAAATTCTGCGGTTAGCAGTCAGCGACCATGAATTGTCCACTGCACGTCGGCGAGCACGTATTGCCGCTGTTCGTCCAACGGTGGGCTCTCTTCGATCACATCGACAACGTTCTACCTTTGGCTGTGGTCTACTGGTGGTGTCTGGTGGTGCTTACGCACCAGACACCAAGCACGACTTCGACATTTTCACCATCGACAACGAGTGCTTTGACTCCTACGAAAGCACCTCACCGCATTCTTCGCCTCCACGTTGTGCGCTGCCTCGCTACGATGTGGTGGTGCTTGGGAATGCATTTCGTCTCCCACCCCCACTTCCTCGCGCATTCGACACCTTTTTGCTCGAACCCCTTTCCGCATTTTCCACAACTCGCCTTCCCACACTCCTCCCCCTCTGCCGATTGCCTCTGGTGGTGCTTGGCCGCGTTACACCATGGCCGCGCACAGGTATTGGTTGGTGACGTACTTGGACACGATCCTCCACGTACCGCCAAAACAACGACAACATCGTGGAGCACAATATCTCCACGCAGCTCGATCGAGCCTTTAGGAACTTGCTATGGAATGATGTAGACTGCCCGCTGGAGTAGTAGTTTTAGGCCAACGCCCATGCGCGGATGCGCCACTAGTTAGACTGGAAAAGGTCCCTTTGGGCCTGTAATATTTGCTCTCATGGGCTACGTAGGACTTAGGGAATATGCATTGCACAACCATGTTGTTGGCATGGCACCTCATACCTTCTGGATGAGGTGGTGTCATAGAGAAGCTGACTTTCACCCCCATATTAAGGTGGGGTTAAGCAGCTCCTCATGTTTCACCCCTCGCCCTGAGCCACGTAAGCATCCGCCATTCTGCACTTTCTGCCCCGCTGATAAAACACCCGACGTATTATATTATCTCATCTTAGTCTTCGTGTGTCTCTGCGAGTGTCCGACTGTTTTTGGAGTCCATCCTGCATATATATGATATATATATTTCAGGTTCTCATCGATGGCACGTGTCACTAGCCGTTCGAGTTTAAGTTTTGACTTGGGGACAGCAAAACCCAAAGACCCCCCACGAGCGGCTTCGTTTAACCTAGGGGGACCCCCCCTCCCTGGTTGGAAAAAGTGCTTGTCGCGGCTACCTTGCAGCCGCCGAGAAATCAGGGATTTGGCCTTAAAAACAAGGGATTTTGCCCGAAGAGCCTGAAAGGCCCGGCGCAAGGAAGATTTAAGGGCCCGTAAGGCCGTTGCGGAACGGAGATTTTGAGGGCCCGGAGGGCCTAGCTAGTAAGGCAATTTCAGGGGTATAAAGTGATTTCAAGGGCCTGGATCCCGGAGATTGGGCCCTGTAAGGTGATTTCAGGAGCCCGGAGGGCAAACGAGTAAGGTATAAACTGCAAGTAACGAGCACTTATAGCAGTATATATAGCAGTATCGAGTATGCGCATATTTAATAGTAAGGCGCGCGCCGATGATCAATGATGTCAAGATGATGAGATGTTGATGTGTCCACACATGTCATATGCCACGACAGCTCCTGTGACACAATATATTGTGTATCTTCCCTATCTTGGACTTCACAGACACAATCGACAGTGACAGTCGCCTTTCACTAAATTGTGCGGGACTTTGTGCGGGGCACCCTGAATCATCATTTTGGTGGACCGAAGTGGCATTTCGTGGCAGATATATAGTGCTGAGGTAATATATATCTAACTGGAGAGATAACCCCTGAGTTAAGGGTTACGGAATCAGAACGATAAAGTGTGATAGATAAATCAGAGGCATACATAAATACCTAACGGGTGTTTCCCGTCTACTGGTGACGGTCACCCAGCCTACCATAGGAAGTGACATGTGACAGTTTTGAGTGTCACAGTGTCAAATCCAGCACACCACCTAGGGTGGTGACCGGAGCTAGTAGTGAAACGAAGCAACAAACTCCCTACTCAACTTCAGGAGGAAACTGTAGCACAACTGGGGGCCTGTACTCTTGGTCAGGGCGGTCCCAGTTCACAGCAAAGATTGTCAGATACTGCTGTTAATTGCCAAAACCCTAAACACAGCTCAAATCCAGAGAGCTCTTCTGCACATCTAGGAAGCTATACTATAGCTAATCTCTAGGCAGGCACGGTGTGATCTGTCTCAGCCACCGGAGGTCTTCGGAGCTGGCGGTCCGGCTCGTAGCAGCGTGAGGGTGAAGTAGTTGCCGGCCCCCGGGGCCGGTGGTGAATCATTCGTAGAAGAAATTGTTGAATTCTCGATCACAGGAGGCTGCACTGCACCGGGGTGCTGCCAAGTGCTGCCCGACGGCGGGGCCTCGTCATCCGAAGACGACGCCGGCGACAGTGGAGGACCGTCCTCAAACAGCTCGGCAGGCGGCGGCGGCCCGGGATGCCACGGCATTGGAGCCATATAGAGGCCCTGCCGTCTCTGCTCCCGCCGTTGGCGACGAGGCGGAATAGCACACGGCATGTCATGAATCACGTCAGCTGGCGAAGCCTCCGCAGCCGGGACTGCCGAGTCAGTCCACGTAGCACCACCGACCGGTGGACCCGTGCACGTGCGCGCACCGGCACCACCGACACCGGCAACGGCGTGCGGTGCGGCGGTGGCACAAATTATAAAGAGTGCGCACACCAAGGAGGAAGTGAGGAGAGACCTCGCGAACCTCGGAATGCCGTTCCCGCAGCCGTACCGTGGCCGCGGCGGTGTCACCGAGGCATCTTCGTCGTCATCGTCGCTCGTGGCGTAAGTCGCGGGCTTGTAGTCGATCACGCGTTCCGGCCCCTCAACCGCGGAGAGCAAATTCATGCTCGGGGCCGGCTCATCGGGCACCAACGCAATCCCTGTGCTCTCAATGAAGTCGGCAAACGTGCGGGTGACAGGAGGGCAGAAGGGGTTCGGCGGACCGGTCCATTCCTCCTCGGACTCAATCGACGCGGGCGGTGAGTGTGCGGGCGGCTCCGACACCACCGGCAAGTCGGCAGTGAAGGTGTTGACGTTGAATGTCGAATCCCCAGCCGCGCGCGCCAACTCGGAGAACTCGGTGACGGCGGACACGAGGGCCTCACCGTCCTCCTCGCAGAATGAGCACGCGGAGAGGTCGGCGAAGATGTCCGGCTTCCCGCCCGCGAGCATGCAAAGGGCGTCGAACTCTTCGGCGTCGTCGTGGTCGATGGCATGTTGAAATTTTGCGGCCAACACCGAGTTCTCGGCCTCCTCAGCGAAAGCGTAGGCCGAGAGCCCGGTCCGGCCTCCGTTCGGGCAGTCCCGATGCCAATGGCGCGCCTTGCCCTTCGCGCACACCTGATTTTGGCAGTACGGCACGGTCGCGCCGGTGTCGCGATGGAAGGCCACCTTCTTGGAGATGGACTGAGACCAATTGCCCCCTTTGGGGAGGGGCGAGGCCGCGAAACGAGTCTTGATGCGGCGGTCCGGCTTGTCCGCGCGAGGAGTAAACCCCCGCGGAGCCGGTCCGGACTCGGCGGTGTCGAGGAATGCGGCTAATTGACGCTTCAAGTCGAGGACCATCGTCCTCAAGTCCGCGAGCTCACCGGGTCCACCGGAGTCATCGGCGGCTCCCTCCATGAAATGCGTGCCGTGAGAGTAGCGGTGTGCGGACGCCGTGGCGGTGTCCGCCCGCACGTGCTCGGAGTAGCATTCACGCACCCATTGTTGAATCGTGAGGAGGTCGTGAGCGGCTCGTTGATCGTGGAGAAGCAACCGTGATACCACCGGCTGGTAGAAGACGGTGTCGAGGGACTTGATGAACAGCGCCTTCACGTCCTCATCGTGGAGTGTCGCCCGCGTCCTCGCAGCCTTCAGAGCGGCGTTGAAGTCGCTGATCTTGTCATGCGGGTCCACGCCCGCAGAGACGCGGATGCCCAACATGTCCGCCTGGCCCTGAAAGGGGTCACCCGCTGGGATCATGCGGCGGGCAAACTCGAGAAGCACCCGCTTACCGTCGTTCGGGAACGTGGAGTGCGAGGAGTCCATCCAGTCCGCTGCCGGCGACGCGGGGTCAACCATGAGCTCGAGCGTGGAGAACAATAAGGCGTTGGCCTCCACGCGGATGGGAAGGGTAGCATCGTCCAGCAGGAAAAGGGGTGCAAAACCAATGTCCTCCGTGACAAATGCCGTCTGTAGTGCAGAGACCATCCTGGCGAAGAGCGCGGACGCGTGGCACTCAGTCCCGGAAAATCGCCCGTTCTTGTCCTCGAACAACTTTTGACGAACGGACTTGGAGACTTTCATGTCGAAGTGCTCCCGCTGAAGTGTACGCACCGAGGCAAGGAACGTAGCACCTGCTGAATTGGCAGCCGGCTGAGCTGCCGGCGGTGTGGCTGGAGTGTTGGCGTGTCTCGCAGCTGCTGAATCAAAAATCGTGGCTAGTGCGCGTCGGCGATTCGCCATGCTAGCGGTGGCTCGAGTAGAAGCTACCATACTGAGAAGGACTGAAGGGGCGGAGTGAGGCAATGAAACGTGAGATGTGCGGCAGTGTCGGGCGGCCAAGAAACGCGTGGGTCGCCGATACGGCAGCCGTGAGAGATCAAATAATTCCGGGAAGTCGTGTGGTAGCGGCGGCCGATACGCAACGGTGTGGGATCCAACCAGAAAGCGTAAACCAGTCCAACGTTAAGCCCCGTAAGAAAATTGTCTTCCAACCGGCGCGGCGTGCCGTAAATCAACCCATAAAACTTAGGCCATACCCGTGACTGCCGGCACTCTCACGCGCGGAGCGCCTCACTCCATCCCAGGCGTCCGAGCTTAGCCACTCATGGTGGCAATCTCGCAGTGGCTAAATAAAGCGCAAGTGGGGCCAAACCTGGCAGATATATAGTGCTGAGGTAATATATATCTAACTGGAGAGATAACCCCTGAGTTAAGGGTTACGGAATCAGAACGATAAAGTGTGATAGATAAATCAGAGGCATACATAAATACCTAACGGGTGTTTCCCGTCTACTGGTGACGGTCACCCAGCCTACCATAGGAAGTGACATGTGACAGTTTTGAGTGTCACAGTGTCAAATCCAGCATTTCGCAACCTCGCATAACCGTGCTAACGAAGGTTCACACCGTGTCAGAAGTTATCGACCGACTTTTGAAGGAAGATAGCAAATTCTCATTTATGGAGTGAAACAATGTACCTTATGATTTCTTAGTATTTGATATTTTTAGGAACTAAATTATTCTGGGAGCAAATTTTGATTGTTTCCGGAACAATTAACTTTTGATTTTCCCCGTAACAATGAATTTTGGCTACGGGAAAGCATGTGTAGGGTTTAGTGTTAGGTTTTTAGGGTGCCTGGCTACTGGATAAACCCCATAAACTCTCACTAAACCCTAAATATGCGTGTCCGTAGCCAAATTTCATTGTTAAGGGGAAAATCAAAAGCTAAATTGTTCCGGAAACAATCAAAATTCGCTCCCAGAAAAATTAAAACCTATATTTTTACTGATGAGGATACTCGTATTTGCTGATATGAAAGAGAATATTCCTCATGTGTAGTGATTGTTAAATTTCCTATTAAGAATCGAGGGATTTCTTTTTGGAAGGAACATTCTTTTTTCAAAATTTCCGCCGGCGGCAGGCATTTTCAGTAAATGGAAACTGCCCGCAGCTGCCGACATTTGCACTTTTTCCAACTAGGCCCCCCTCCCTACCCGGTAATTTTGTTTAACGCCTAGCCCCCCCCAGCAACATATTTCTCGCTATGGGGGGTACCACCTTGGGTCGCCAAAATGTTACCGCATATCAGTTGTATAATGTTTTCATAAAGTGTGTGCACAAATCATGACATCGAAGCCAAGGCGGCACTTTGCTTGGGGGGCACGATAGAACATGGGATTTGCCCCCCTAGCAACAACTTTAACGTCTAGGGGCTCCGCCCCTATCTTCATTCTACCTCCCCTACCTTCACGTTTGAACGTCAGGGGCTCCTTGCACGTTTGAACGCACGAGAGGGCTCCCCCCCCTAGCTACCACTTTTTCGGCCTGGGGGGGTTGGGGTTTGTGTTGGATGTGACACACCGTGTGTCACTATCCTATATCTGTACTAGTACTCCGTATAGTACGGGTGTCACAGGTTTAGGGTTTCCGGCTTAAGCCGAGCTTTGGTCAATATAACTTTACTTCTTGTGTTATCTTAAGTGCAAGCATTCTGAGCTGTATCCCGATATATAGTTATCACTATATATCCAACAGGTTATGGCGCGCCAAGCACCTTCCACTACTTTTGATAGCATGAGTGGCTAAGCCGCTCCGCTTGGTGGGGCGTTGGGGGCCCAATTTGATGTCGTGAAGTTTCGGAGCTAAGTTGGTGGGCTCGCTTCGGGAGGATTGAATTGCGGACTCGCTGCAGCGTGCACCTACCTGGGATTTTTGTGCTGTCCGCGCTGGATTTCATTTGACGGAAACTCGATCAATTTTTGTCGTGGACTCCTTGGCCAACGCGTAATCGATCTTTACAATTTCACAGTCACGGTATTCCTTGATTATCCGCTTCGACGCTGCGTTCCACGCTCTCGACTTGTCGCGCTTCTGTATTCTCTGACATCGCCCCTCTACCCCGACGCTACCGCCTACAGGATTTTCATCATGAGTGTTTCTTCTCACGTTACGCCTCCCTTGGGGGCACACAATCGCAATCGTCTAGACACCATATTTTCTCGCGACGTCGGGTCGCGTTACAGGCTCACGCCTAACTCTCCTGGAGCTGCATTGACCGCTCCATACCGGACTCGCGCTACCGCGGTCCTGAATTCATCTTGGGACGTCGACATCATCAAGAGAATTTCTCGCGACGCTTTGGGATCCAAAGACGTCACGTTTCATGGCAACGAGAAGGACCGAAACGTACTCTGGACGTCTATCGTCAAGTCCTTGCAGAGCAGACCGGACCGGACCACATTGCGGTGTCACTATCCTCTAGCTGTATTAGTACTCCGTATAGTACGGGTGTCACAGGTTTAGGGTTTCCGGCTTAAGCCGAGATTTGGTTAATATAACGTTACTTCTTGTGTTATCTTAAGTGCAAGCATTCTGAGCTGCATCCCGATATATAGTTATCACTATATGTCCAATAGTTTGCCCCCGGCAATATTCGAAAATTTTCGCCTGCGGCCCATGATGTGATCACTCGTAAAATAGTAGAGGGCCCACGGAACAGGGCTCCTAATCGGTTTCAAACTTACATATCGATCGATTTCGATATTCAACATTTTCAATCGATAATCGATGATATCGATTCATATCGAGTATTAAAGTTCATATACAATTCTCCGTATACAATACATAAGACCACCAATATTAAACTGAATCGATACCGATTTATCGATGAAATGTGCACAAAAATGATATCGATCGATACCGATTTCCCGTTTTTTCCCGATATATCGATATATCGGAATATGGGTTAAACCGATTAGGAGCCTTGCCACGGAACGCTCCCGAATCTTCGTGCAACTAATTTTGCTGGTGGACACCCGCCGCACGTGTTGGGACCCGTCGCGCGTGTTGGCCCCGGTTGGCATAATGTAAGACTTGAACATCGGGTCCATGGGTCCATTTTTACCCATTTGTAGGGTTTTAGGGTTTAGGGTTTTAGGGTTTGAAATCCTGAAACCGTACACTACCAAGTCCTTCGAAAAAAATGGGCCAACGTCATTATTTGGTTGTTTGTATGGTGTGAAAATGATCCTACAGGTCGCTACACTACTCCATTTGGTGCGAAATGGTGCCAAATGCGCGTAGCTCCCGGAGTTAGAGCGATTTTAGGCCATTTGGGGGCTATTTGAGCGACGTAGGGAACATTTCACCATACCGACGTGCATAGATGCGATACATTAAAGTCATGTGATCGAGTTCGAGTTCTAGTGGCTAAACCCTAGCACCCTGAGAAACCCTACAACCCTAAATCATACCCCATTCGAAACTAAAGAAACTTTCCAGGTTGTGCAGATACCACACTCGCGTTAGAAAAGACGCTTTCCTTAATGGTAATGCTAGAGTCGAGAACCATGTCCCTCTCAGAACCACACTTAGCCGAATCACTGGTATTACAGAAGAAGAAGCCGTTGAAAGAGCAAACATGCCTTTCCTAACCTCCCCTGAATGGTTATCATCACCACTTCTTCTCCTCACTCATATGATTTATTGATTTACCCCCCTCTTTTTGGTAGGAGGTACCCCCCTCCGCCTTCCCGACCCTCCACCACCGCTCCTCCTCCGCCTCGCTCCCGCCCCTTTTCCATCACAGATGCAGCCTCGCTCCTCCTCCACCTCCTCTGCTGCTTCTTCGCCGGCACGGCCTTTTTAGCGCTTTGCGTAGTTTTGCCTTGCCGCGGTTTCCTAGGTTGAATTGACCTAGATGAGCCCTTCGGGGTGCGCTATGAGGATGATTTCAGCTACCTCTGTTCTTCAGTTGCCTGCTTGCAGGATCGGTTGTGCCGATTATCGATACCGTTTTTCGGATATCGGATTGTATCGATACTGAAAAATCAAACCGATATAGCCTTGGCGCGTCCGCAACGCGACCCGGCGCCATCGTCGTTTTGAGAAGAAACTGTTTTAATACGTTTCATTTCTTTGCGTTTCGACAATTTTCTTGGTAAAGGGTTGAATTACGAACAAGGTAAATAATATTGTACACGGTCCCATAAGATATTTACCACGAAGTGCTCCCAAAGTGCGACCCCCACCGTCTCAAAATGACATACCGTACAAAAGAATTATATGCAAATTGTTATAGATTAAATATGGAACACCGAAACCTACACAATCGATAGTTTGATATTGCAATCCGATAATCGGCGAGAAAAACGATAATATCGATAATATCGATTATCGAAAACATCGATAATATCGATTATCGAAAATATCGATATAGAGCCTTGGGACGCGCATGCTCACGTGCGTGGCCAAGTCGTCGGTAGCGAGGCAACGCGAGCGGGACCGCCTACGAGTTGGCAACCCAATTTATTCTGGCATGGTCCCGTGGTGTCCTTCCCCCCCTCCAATGAAAGGTCAATCGGTATACGTACACTGTATGTACTATATATACACTATATCGATATAAAATATGTGCTCATTCATAAGGATCGTCGCCTTCGACGTTCATAGAACTGGGATGCTTCTGACCTCGACCGCAACTAGGTGTCCGCCGTTAAGGCGTGCCTACCGGTATGCGTGTTTATACGTGACGATACGCGTAAATTTGCGGATATGCGGCTGGTGGAATAAGTAAATTGCCCGTAATTTACAGGGGGGGCTTCGGAAGCCCCTCGAGGAGCGCTAATAGAGTGTTGAATTTCAAAAACAATTGCCCCGAAATCGTTTGGGTTTTTTGAACAAAAGCCCGAAGCCTTCGCGGCCAAAGCCTAAGGCCTAAAGCCCCCCGCCTTCGCGGGAGCCTAAAGCCCCCACAAACGATTTCGGGGCAATTTTTTTGAAATTCAACATTCTATAAGGATAACACTGAGGGTGAATCTCAAAGGATCCCAGCCAAGTAGATTATTGGACGAATTGCGGATTATGCGTTTCGGGCGTATAGACAAGCATAGAGGCGTGTCGCATCATGTGATGACCAATATGACACACCCATGGATAAATGTCAAAACAATGATACACCATACGGAGACGATCAAAGCCAATACATTAAATGCTGATAACAGTACAGTAACCCGCGAGTAAAATCGTAGTGGTTTTCTACGACACGCACGATGCGGACTATGCGAGGCGCATGGCATCAGTTGGAACCGTTGTTGTCGATAGTTTTGTATTTTCCCAGTTAAACCGAGCAATCAATTTTGATACTAGACTTTACAATTTAGGGATCCGATTAGATGTAACGTGCGGCAACCATGATCAATCCATTCTGGTATGTGGTCACCAGCAATCGATCGATCAATGGCGATGCGCGGGCAACGACGTATGATAAAACACATTTATGTCGATAGCTAGGGCAAGGCCCTCGGAACGTCATGGTCCTCTAAACAATATGATACGAAATGGTTCCCCGACACGTTCATAACACCGTGCATATGCCCTCGTACTGCATATGCCCTGCTCGTTGTACACCAATTGTGGAATAAGCCGCAAGTGTAGGAAGAAACGGTTGGGCCAAGTTACGTAGCCAAGTTAACGGCACTTAGACGCATAGCCCTTCCACCAAACTAGCATATCTACGTATAGCCGCACAACAGGCAATTCCAAATACTGGATAAGGCCATCCTCTGCGTGAGCATCAAGGTTGTTGATCATCAGACGTTCACATCATATCGTTAAAACATCAAATGATTGTAGGAGGTTGATTTTTTAAAAAGGGTTAACTTTGCAGTGCGCATAGGCAAATGACATATATGGTGGAATGCGCGTAGGCAAATGATTTTAATGGTGG
Organism: Cymbomonas tetramitiformis; assembly: GCA_001247695.2. Lineage (NCBI taxonomy): Eukaryota > Viridiplantae > Chlorophyta > Pyramimonadophyceae > Pyramimonadales > Pyramimonadaceae > Cymbomonas > Cymbomonas tetramitiformis. Next base: position 19,053 of record LGRX02012204.1, read on the forward strand.
AATGCGCGTGGGCAAATGATTTTAATGTGGAATGCGCGTAGGCAAATGATTTTAATGGTGGAATGCGTGTAGGCAAATGAAATTGATACCTGAAAGTCACGTAGGTTTGCCTACGCGAACTGCAAATATTTTCCTTTTGGAAAAATATGTCAGTGCAATTATTGGGGGGGAAGGGGGGGCTTTACAATGTTTACTAACCAATAGGTCGATAGGAGATGTCTTACACACACTATTGTGAAAACCATTCAAATTTCAAAACGGCAATGCAGTGCAAGATCTCTTTACAATGTTGGTCAGGCCTCTCATACCACACATCTTATTTGAAATAGTCACATTTCCATGAATACCCACTAACATAATAAAGAATTGAAAACTTTTCATTTGAAACCAAGTTTACTTCTATAAAATACATTCCCTGGGATTCTTCAGCCTGAATGTTATCACGCTCTCACTGCTTCACGAGCAGTCTCGCAGCAAGAACACAGATAAGCAGCCTCATCATAATTAGCTGTACATGACATATGGGAATTATCCCATCCAACATTCTCAACTTCAAAAAATGCTATACCGAGAAGCTCTGATGCATATGGTGCTGATATCTAGAACGTTTTTGCTGCACTTTCTTGGGTCCCAACAACTAAAATAGGCAAGTTAACCTGCAAGGTTTACACTAACTAGATGCCACCAGTGTGAGCTCCAGTCATTACTGCAGATATCTTGGACCGGTCGAGGGAAAACTGTTCATGCCTCGCCGCCGCGTCTGCATGAGGATCCAAGCCTGCTTTTCCTCTTAAATCTGGCTTCTCAGCAAGTGGATGCACTCCAAGGAGGCCGGCTCCCGGCTCTCTGCCGATGTAGTGAGGGCTTTCCGTCAGACCTCCGAAGGAAGCTTTGTGGCTTTGCAACGCTGCCAAGCTAGACAGACCAGGATGCACCCCGCTTGCACTCTCCACCTCAGTCGAAGATGCCCGGGTAAGCCCGGCTGCTCCTCCTTTGCCCACTGCTGCAGCGCTGACAGCTGGCTGCGGAGGCGAAGAAGAAGTGGGTCGATGAGGCTGCACAGGTGGCTGTGGGATCTGAGGGGGAAGGTGTGGAGGCATTCCTGGATATGTAAACGGATTTCCTGCAAAGAGCTGCGTCGCATGAGAGGGAAACTGCCCCGGTGCGAACTGGCCAGGTGGGGGTCCACCTGCACCGTACGGGGAGGGCCCAAACTGATTTGATCCCGGGAAAGGGAACGGGAAATGACCTCCACTTTGTTGCAGTATCGCCAGCTGGGACTGGATCTGCTGCTGTGCCTGGGCATAAGCGTGGTGCGCTTGCACCTGCGCTGACGTGGCGGTGCTGCTAGTGGGCGCGCTAGCACTTACGGGTCCAGGGTGCGCCGGCGCCGGGGCTGAAGTGGCAGGACCCACGCCGACATTGGCGGGTGCGCTCGAAGGTGAGATAGTCTGAGCAGTTATGCTATTTGTCTGGTTGTGCTGCGTCGCAACGGTGGACGGGTGGCCCGGTGGGGGTGGGAAAACGCCAGGTGGGAACGGCGTCGTCGGCTGGGTGGGGAGCCCGGGCGGCTGCTTCCGTTGCTGCTGCTGCTGCTGCTGCTGCTGTTGCTGAAGGAAATCTCGCTCCTTAGTAACACTGCTGCCGGTTGCAGCTCCACTCGAAGAGTTGTTGCTCACGGCTCCCGCGTCCGGTCCCGGCGGCACCCCGCCATATAGTTGCGAGTAGTTTTCGGAGGGGGCAACAGGGAATGACGGCCCGCCGAGCTTGTTCGGGACTGGTCCATACAGCGCACCATACTGTGCATTGTACAAAGCGGTCTGTTGTTTCTGCAGCTGCTGGTAGTGTATGAAGTGCGCAATATAAACGTGAAGGGCACAGTGCTTCCAGCCAGGCCAGCGTGGCGGGGCAGCACTCATACCATAGGGTGTCATCGCAGGGCTGGCACCAGCAGCCCCTACTGACTCTTGCTCCCGTGCAGCCGCAGCCGCAGCCGCAGCGGCCGCCGCGGCGGGTGGCCAGGCCGCCGCTGCAGCAGCGGCCCCTGGCGGATAATATCCGATGCTCGGAGGAACCCCCCCTGGCCAAGGCCCAACTGGCACAGCAGGAGGCAATGCGCCGTTTACGGAACTAGTTTGGGAGTGTGGTGGCCGACTCGGATTCGCTGGAGCACCAGAGCTAACGGTGGGCGGGACGGCGGATCCAGCTGGGGCGGGCAGAGGGTTCCTGGTTCTGTCTTTCTCCTTTACAACTCGAGCACCACTCGCTCTCACATCAACTTGTGGATCTGTCGTTGGGGCAGAAGCAAGCTCCTGAGCTCCTTCCGCCTCCACTCTGTCTCCACCTACAGATGACGACGCCAAAGGTGGTTTCGGTATACGAGCTACATCGACGGCAGCTTCTCCTTTCGGCAACTCAGCAGCGCCGGTGTAATTCACTCTGGTGGGCTTCGCCTCGGCATCGACGTTCAAGTCAACCTCAGTAGTCGTCGTGATAGCCACGTTTTGCCTAGGCTTAGGATCCGACGGTTCAGTGAACTCCCCACTCTGCCGTGCGAGCTTGCGATCCGCTTTTCCAGAGTGTCGGGGGGGGACTGCTGGATCGCTTGCCATAGGTGCACCGGCATAGCCTTCGTCCTGAGGATACTTAGGCAAGGCGGGAGCAACGTTTGGTTCAACACCGTCTTCATCCCCTCGTTCACGGTTTTTGGCTCGCTGTCGCTTACGTTTAGCTGGAGCGTCAGCCTCTGTGGTTTCAACTGGTTCGGAGAAGTCGCGTTCACCGTTACTGAAAGCCATAAGAAGCTCGGCCACTTCGGTCTCCTGATCTGTTGCTTTTTCATCCTGCGTCGGAAATCAAGCTCACAACACATCAGTTCACGGAAGTTTTGCTCGCAGGTGGTGAAGATACTTCCTCAAAGTAATGGAAGGAATCGACTCTGGTGGCCGTAAAAAATAGCTAGAGATAAGCCGAGATCTGACATTCAAGGTCCGGGCATTTGCAAAAGCGCTCACAAGTTCAAAGGCAAGCATAAAAAGTTTCATAACAGAGCTGGCACGAAAGATCACATAAACGTCACCATCAGAACAGCCGAAAACAGAAAATCAAAGCTTTTCCAAGGGCCAGATAACGCTTCGATAGTAGAAGGTAAAAGAAGGCAGTAAGCCAGAATCCGAAGCTGAAAAGGCTCTTTGAAGGCAAGCATGTTTTTTCAGAGAGCGATCCGCGGCTTCTTGTCGCACGCTTGTTCTCAACTTGCAAAAGACAGAGCATGGAAGAGGCGAAAAGTAGTCACCTTAAAGGCGTTATTGCGAGACTTCTGTCGTGCCAACAACGCCGAGCACACCACAGAGGTCAGGATAAAAAAAAAGCGAGGCGGCAAAAAACTGAAAGGGTAACGGACGGCGTTTCTTAAACAGGCTGAAACCACGGAAGTAACGAAAAAAAACTTTCAAAAGTGATGCTTAATCGAAAGCATGTCGTAAGCGCAACTTTTCAGCAAGCCACGTCGGGACATTCAACCTCCAAGACTGCTTATTGTATTGCAAATCAAGATTTGTTTTGAGAAACGATGCGGAAGCGGGCTGAGGTTACTGACCGGCCGAGTCCGTGCTGGGAAAATCTCGGCGCTCCCGGGGTCATGACGTTTCACTGCAAACGCAAGAAACATACCGATAGTTATAGTGACCTCATACCCACTGTAGTTTTGCGACAGGGATTTTCTACAGCTGCATAACATCGTATTTTCAGCTAGAATACAAGAACTTCAACAGAATCAAGGACGGAGCCGTCACTCGCCAGTTGGCGGAGCTATGGGGCAAGCCGTTCCGGCAACAACGTTCTTACACCGTGCTATGGCGCTTCGTTCGGATACACAAAAAAGGAAACATGCTCGAGGACAGTCGTTGAACACTCTTAGGGGCTATTCAACTCGAAGAAATCAGCTGAAGTGCGGTCAAAATACATAAATATCCAGAGAAAGTCCGCTCACAAGTCAAGAAAAAGTTCACTGGCACGCTGCAACAAAGAAAGAAGATTAACCGTGCATAACACCACAGACACGTACACATCTGCAGCCACCAGCCACGGCTTCAGCAAGTTACCTGCGGTGCGCGCTTTTCGGGGAACAGCGGGCGTTGGACCAGTACCCACCCCCGCTTCTTCAGCGAACTGCACAGCAGAAACGAGTAAAGTGTCAGTGGCCCCGAAACAATATATAAGCCGCGGACCGTGGACCCAATTAAAAGACAGGAAAAGGAAACTGCCCAGACTCCTGTTGACGAACCTTGGTCATTATGTGGGCAGTTCACAAGCTCGATAGACTACTCGAAAGTATCCTTAGTTCGTAACGTTTAGATCCGTTACGCGAGAAAAAAAAGAGTCATGGTTTGCACGGGAACTGTATGACTTGCAAAACTTTGTGAACGGACCAAGGCACTTTTCACAGGAGGCGTCTAGCAGGCGGATCACATCGCCGGGGATATCTGCTGCTGAAAATCACGGCGCCTGTCGGAAGCACCGCACTCTCAGTGAGCTTTGTGACACTCTGAAATTTACAAGAAAGACTTTAATGCCTGTACAAAAGTAAGCGAATGCTTCCGGTGAATGTCCAACAGTTTCACCCCCGAATCCTCCTACAAAGAGAGTGGCGGACCTTGTTTGTGTTCGAAAGGGCAGCGTCATAACCTAAACTTAAGAGAAGAAGATATCATATGACACTGTGCAAATTATGTTCTGTGCTTGCCCTGGATGTGCTGAGGCACGCAGGACCTCTTACTTGCAAAGTAAAGCCCACACACGTTTCAGTGGTAAAAAGTAGCTCATTCTGTCGAATCGCCCACGAAGCAAACTACAAGTTGCCTCAGAACCGAGTATCTGAGCTTAAAACAGCTACGTAATATTGCCGGCACTAGACGGAGGCAATCGATTTTATTACAGAGATACACACGGTTTGTCTACAGTTGCCCTTCGTCCCTCTCATCCAAAGACTGGCTACCCAACGCTGAATGCTGGAAAAGGAACAAGGGCTTACACAGCTAGATTCATTGTGAATTTTGATTGGATACAAGATAGGAGTCGGAACTGTTTAGCTATCGACTGGATGCGGATATCGAATCTCGTATTTTACCATCTGAGTAACGGTGGCTGATGTGGCACACAACCGATCTTTTGGATCTCCAGCGACGTTCCGTCACTATGGCCTCAATACGTCAATGGCGAAAGAAGTGACCATGATGGTCGTCCGGCGGGAAATTGTGAGTGGGCACTATGTACAGTACAGTTCGAGACGATTTATGGCCGTGGCCAACAGCTTGCAAATATCTAACGGTCTCTGGAAAACACGCATCAATTCAAATTTTTGTGTTATAATAATGTATATGTATCCCATGTAATTGAAGTAATTCCCTACAAAAGTGACGGTTATTCGTGAGATATTCGCTTGTCCAGCGTGGCGACTCGCGTGGCATTTTTCAAAGTCGTCGTTCCCAGAATTGTGAATTCAGGAATCGGAGAGGGCGAGGGCTCCAACTTCCAAGCTCCCAAACTCTTTGCTGACCGATAATCGTATGCATATCCCGTAATAAATAATTTGAACAAGCTGAAGCTTCAAGGTCAGGAAACATCTACGTAAAGATCGAGCTTAGTGTGCCACGTCGGATATGAAAACACCGCATCGAGCATGGCGATGGCGCTGGCGGGATGCGGATGCACCCAACGTCAATACGTCATCGTCATGCACATGACATGAGACGATGAGATGATAAACGACGTTCAATTTACCCCACCCAAGGGGAATAACGGAATAACTGAAAACTCGAGTTATTATTCCCCTTGATTTACCCCACGAGGAGCCAAGTCACTCAGTAGTCACAGTACGGAGTAGTCAGACTCCCCCGCGCCCCGCCCGTCTTGCGATTGCGTCGAGCTCTGAGTCGTGAGAGTGTCGTGAGTGCCATTCTTGATTCTATGGATTGGTGTCACGATCACGTCACGGAGTCGGCATCGGCAGTCGGCATCGGCATCGGCATACAGTACGCCATCGCCATACGGCATCGGCAGTCGGTCACCAGTTTTAATATAGAATGACATTTCCCCATTTTGCCCTCCCCGACATGACGCAGATTCCCAATCGTAGGAAATGTTCCTCCACATCAGAAATCGGGAAGACCGTGCGATTTTCCAGCTGACCGGTGTGGTAAGCCTACCATCCCACCGTTGACCCGGAAGGACCCTTTAAAACATGCGTCGGGCTGCTGCCCGCACAAGAATTTTGGCAATTACTCTGCAAATTTCCCAACATGTATCACAACATTTTGAACATGTTTTCACGGTGATATATGTGCGTCGTTTGACACTCGAAACGTAGCGAAAGAAGCCGTACTTCGCGTTTTAGGATGCTCGCCGGGAGTGAGGGGTTACCCTTGAGGTACTAAACGAATGCGTAGCGAGATGTACAGAGATGAGTCTCCGCCAAGTTTTTACGCAAAGTTAACTTAAGTTAACGTTGCGTGGTAGCGCGTTTGGCGTGTTTCCATCCGTATTCGCGGATGTGAGCAAGCCGCGAAGGGGGTTCGCATTGCGGACTTCAAACGCGTTTTGGGCATCCGCGTTTCTGGGGATGCTCAAGACAGCGACTGAAACTAACTTCATTACATACTTATAAAGTGTTGGAGAGAGTTTCACGCTGTTCGAACACTCATAAGTTCGAGACTGCAAAACTTTTGTTCCAATTGTCCCGTTTATAGCGGTACAAAGATGAAAACGTGCGGGGATCTTTACGCACACGCTCATCATGCCCAATAAAAAAGTTCACTTCGGAAAACACGATGAAAATTATTATTACGAAGTTGTAGGTCTTATAACTTCGGAATAATATCATCATCATCGGCTCACTGTAGCAGAAATGTCAAGTTATTTCTTTGAAAGCGGTTTTCTAATCGGCTACGGCTACAGAGCCGACAAATGACACATTTGTAATGGAAACTCGGCCGCTGCACTGCGTGTGGAAATTATAATGACATACGACTACCCTATACTACCCTAGCCCAAATCGGTACCCACAAGGTCCCACCTCTCACGGATGCTATCCCAAGGGGTACCCACACTCCCGACACCACGAGACATAAAATATCCGGCTCTCTCACTCAGAGTTAGGCTACGGTTCAAATACTTAGCTGGGGCTGAAACCCTCCAAAGCTACAGGGTACCTGCTCATCGCAAGTCAGGTATGTCGGTAATGCACCAACACCCAGCTAAGCCTACCGTACAGCACTTAAAGCAGGAACTAGCATGAGGGTCCTTCGCAGGCCCCCATGAGGGATAACTGTTGCCAGCCTCTGCCAAACAGTCAGTACTGCACGGGTGCAATGCCGCAGCCTACTCTCTACGGAGCCTAACAAAGATCCGTCCGCCCTTCTGCGGGCCAAAAGACAATCTTCCATCCCATTGCTGCTAGCGCACTCCGATCACCGCTGCCACGGTGCTACCTGCTCAAGGGCGGGGGGCGGGACTTCCACACAGTTAACCAGAACACGGCAAGAAGCCTTCTCAGTCACTGAGACGGCTCTTATGGCCTCCGACCGATTAGAAAACCTCAGTTTTCAGATCGGTTCCCGGTGACTGTCATACTTCCAGTCACCTGTCACAGATCAGAAAACTCTCAGTTTTCTAATCGGCTACGGCTACAGAGCCGACAAATGACACATTTGTAATGGAAACTCGGCCGCTGCAAGCCCACAAAGATCACCACAAAGCAGTGCGGAAAAGGGGCAAATAAGAAACTCAACTAGTGCTGGAATCTGTATAGGCAGCCCTGACTGGGAGTCCCGGTGCAGGCCCCTATGACAGACCCCTAGGACCAACACTGGACCGCTGACTGATCTATAGGTTCGTGCTGTGACACACGCTGTGTCACAGGTAGGCTAGTTCCCGAGACCGTTGCGAGACCGTTCCGGGTATATCTAGCTTAGGGTTTATTTATCTTATCAGAGTTTATCCACACAGTTCGGGACCCTCTGATATCTAGTGAACTAGGATATTCCGGTAGGTCGTGGCCCCATCCACGCTTTATTCCACTTGCTAGTTTGGCCATGATTGGCTAAACGGCCGCTCGGAGAGGTGGTGCGCGTTAGCGCGTTTGGGCATTTGTGGAGAATTATGAGATGAGCGGCTTGCGGTGAGCGACTTGAGCCGCAGCTATGGGGTGCCGGCTTGGATTGGGTTTCGTCGTCGCAATGTTCATTATTCACGGTTTTCTGCTCGCTCTGATCCTGCCTGCTGCCGTATTTTGGGCTGGTGACCTTGGCACCTTTGACTTCGACGACATCTTCCTTCGCCCCTCGCTAGCATGGCCCGACCGCTCGTTCCGTGTCCGTGACGTCGCATTTTCTCCGCGACCCTACCCAAACGTGCTGCAGCGTACCGCCTCCCCTCAGGCTTTTCTAGAGATGGGAATGACGACAAGATCCAAGAAGTCCCTCACGAGGGACAGTGACATCGATGCCTCTTTGAGGTTGATCGACGGGGTGCGGAACACACCGACAGCAGCTACGCCTTTTGTTCCTACCCCCAACCCTGCATCAAACGTAGACGAGGACGTTGCCGTCAGGCGTTACCTGCAGGAGCAGTCCAAGCTCGTCGACGAGATCTACAAAGCACGACTCCATCGGGCTTGGGCCAAGAGTATCCGTGAGGATATTCTTGGTGACAAGAAGCATCATTTTCGCGGTACGGACGACGCTGGCCTTCTGTCCGACCTGGTGGTGCAGCTGCGTACGGAGTTTCAGTCGGCCGGACTGGAACTGTGTGCCTTTGACCTCGACGACCCTCTGGCACCTGTGGTCAACAAGGTGAATGGACTTCTCTACGACGTCCTTGCCCTGGTGGTTGAGAAGCACAGCAACGCGTTCGTCTGGCTGACTGGTACCGATTCTTCGACTGACCGAGATGGACGGCGAGCCCTTGTCGACATCATCAAGGGTTGTGTGCCGGTGGCACTGCGAGAGTCACAGCAGGAGGAGCACGCCGCGTTGCGTTATCCCGCAAACGTTGACCCGCAGCCGATCTTGGCTAAGGAACAACGTTTGGTGCGGGATAACCGAGCTTCCGACTGGACGCCGACCGAGGCCACGAGGAAATTGAGCCTCTACACCCGACTCGACCCGACCTTCTACGCTGCGGTGAAGGTCCGCTATCCCATGACCGCTGACTTGGCTCATGTGTCACTGGTTTCGCTCCGTTCCATGGTTGTGGAAATTTACCAGGCTTGGGCACAGACGGGCGTGGGGAAGGTGGCTTCGGGCGCGGATGGCGTCTCCGCACACCTTTCCAGCAGCGAGTACGACGCCCTTCTCCAGAAGATCACGGAGCTCAAGGAGCTCGTTCAGCGGCAGCAAGGTGAAGCCGCTCCGGTTGTGCGTCAACAGCGGGAGCGGGTGCAGCAGCGGCAGCAGCAGCAGCGGGGGCAGCAGCCGCGGGGATTCCGTGTGGGGACCCACAAGGCCCCACCGGTAGGATTCGACCGCGACGATCAACGGGCCAAGCCGTTCTGCGGTAGGTGCAAGAAGGCGGGAAAAGGTGAGGCGTATCACTTTTACCGCGACTGCCCGTTGGGCGGGCGCCAACACCCGCCCACCTCTGCCGCGGCATTTTGCGTTCCCATCGACGAGGAGGACGCAGAGGGGGTGCACGCACTCGCCATGTGTGCGTTGTTCCAGCAGGCGGCGGATGACGGGGCGGAGTCCTTCGCGCGTGCGGCAGCCGCGTACGGGCCGCCCGCTGTGCTTTGTGCGGGAGCGGTCGGCGGCATCGACATGTCCGCCTACGGCTTCACCGTGGAGCAGCAGCCGGATTCCGAGGGAGACGACATTCTCCGCAGGCTCGACGATCTTGCCGCGGAGGTTCACTCCGCGGCCAACCCGCAGGTGCATTACACTCACGCATCTTTCCCGCCTCCTGCCGGCATCGGACAGGAGGCTTCGGCTCTGGTGTGCGGTCCCGCCGCAGCGGTGGCCACACCGGAGGAGCAGGTTCCGGCAGGTGGTGCGGCGGCATCGGCATCCGCCGTGCCGGCCCCTGCTATGCCTGTCTCGCAGGGAAAGGATGTGCAACCCGCGCCACTTCAATCGGCGCGGGTGACCACCACAGCGGACGCGGACGGTGAGTTCGCTGGGTTCGTTCAGACCGTGAACCACGCCGCCATCGGACAGGTTGATCTCACGGGGTACGACACTGACGATTACGAGGACCTCACCGACGGCAGCTTCGTCGTGAAGCCGCGGGCTTCGGCAATCTCGGCAAATCACTCGTCGACGCCCGCAGCCCGAGCGCCTCACTCTGGTGGTGCTCTGGGAGATTGGCATGACGGTGCTCCCCGCGGCCACGGCTGCGGAAAGCCTCCGTGGGGCTTCCCCGCCCACGCGGGCTTGTGGGGGATGCCCTTCCTTCTTTCCTTCATTCTCTTGATCTCTGTCATGGGAGTAGGAGCAGCCACCTACACGGTGGCCAACGACATCGACCCTGTGCAGGTATCGGGTCGGGCTGCGCGGCAGCCTGTGCTGTGCAGGAGTGGGGAGTCACCGCTTGTCACGGTGCCATGTGCCATCCCGCCTCGTCTCCACCGGCGGGTACAGAGGCGGCAGGGCCTCTATATGGCTCCGGTGCCGTGGCATCCCGGGCCGCCGCCGCCTGGCATATTATTTGAGGGCGGTCCTCCGTTGTCGCCGGCATCGTCTTCGGATGACGAGGCGCCACCGTCGGGCAGCACTTGGCAGCACCCTGGTGCGGTGCAGCCTCCCGTGATCGACGAATCGACAACACCGACTCCGTCAAATTCTCTGGCGAATGATTTCTCAGTGACCGACACCTTGCACTTTGGCAGCCCTGTGTTGCTCCGCCGTGCTACTGCGGGCTACTACGGTGCTCATTGTGGTGACGGTACTCCTCTGACCTTTGACCCCGAGTAGTTATGTTACTGGTTCTGGCAGTACACCACTTTCATGGTGGTGTGCTGAGATGTACTTTGACCTCAACACGGTCTTCAATCTGGTTTATGCTTTTGCTTTGACAACTTTGAACTCTTCAATCTGACTTGCTGACACAGAGCTTTTCATTAGTTTAGCAGGACTTGCATTGCCTGTATGTTTCTGCTCTTGTGCCGGCTAGAGGGTTTCAATTTGTGTATCAGAATTGCACAGTTGAATTAGCAGTTAGGTTTGTCACCCTGGCTCCTACCCTAACTTATCTTAACATTCTGACTCTCCTAGACAGTCACCACCCACAGTGCTGGGGTGGTGTGCTGGAATCTGTATAGGCAGCCCTGACTGGGAGTCCCGGTGCAGGCCCCTATGACAGACCCCTAGGACCAACACTGGACCGCTGACTGATCTATAGGTTCGTGCTGTGACACACGCTGTGTCACAGGTAGGCTAGTATCCGAGACCGTTGCGAGACCGTTCCGGGTATATCTAGCTTAGGGTTTATTTTCTTATCACAGTTTATCCACACAGTTCGGGACCCTCTGATATCTAGTGAACTAGGATATTCCGGTAACTAGCCTTGCAACAAACTCAACTAGCATTGCAATTCAGCAAGACCGCCCTGCTGCCTGCCGAAACCAGAAGCCCAAACCTGCAAAATTTACCGACAGCATTAAGACAACACAGCAAAAACAATCGGAGTTAAGCACTCACATCGACACTCCGTCAAAACATCAAGACTCACGCAATCGCGGCAACGACGCCAATACACGTCCACGAGACACATCGCCCCAAGAAAGCATCTACGCATCAAAGAAAGCACAATTAAGAAACTTGAAAAGCACTCAAACAAAAACTCGCACAATTCACACCACGCGAGACTCGTGCTCGCTTACAACGGCATCACGCCATACAAATTAGGGTTCTTCAAAATTCATTCCTACGTCTGGCAATTCCGCACAGACCAAAGTTCATTGCGATCACACGCCGACGTACGGCAACGGCACTCATGGCCAACGGCACTCATGGCCACACGGTCAAAATCCACCACGTCCACGGCCACGACCAGCACCGCGAGGCAGGGTACAGTCGTTCTGGTGGTGCCCCCATTGGCGGCAATTCCAGCACTGGATCCTCACACCATCTTGGGGCATAGGAGGGGAAGGTACATTCACAACAGGATGTTCATAAGAAAAACGCTCCCCTGCTGAATTCCCCCTCGGCTGGTCGCGCTGTTTTGCTGCAGCAGCAGCCACCTGCTTCTCCGCCTTCACCAACTTCTCGGCTTTTCGCATCGCCTTGTCTTCCTCCTCGTTGTCAACATACGAGCGCAACTCCAACTTCTCGCACATCGGCCAACCCAACTCAGGCCCCTTGTCGCTGACCATTGCCAACATTTTGGCACGAGCTCGTGCTCGCTCCCTGCCCTTCTCAGCCAGGTCCATTACACGCTCAAGGGCCCTAATCGCGTCCTCAGGCAGCTCCAAACCCACCACCAATTGCTGAACGTCCTTCACCGCTGCCACCGTCGTGACGTGAGCGACGTAGTGGTGCTGGACCTCAGCATACTGCTTGCGCAACCCCTTGTCCTTGTCCTTTTCGTTCGTGGCCCTAGTCAGCTCCACACGATCAGACCCTGGAAAGTTCTCCAGGTCCACAGGCATTTCCCAAGGGCGCCCACGCTTTCCAGCCGCTTGAGTCGCGTCCCCCAACAATTGCGCCAACCGATTGGTAAAGCGACCCATTTGGACCATCAGCTTCCCCTGTTCAGGCGTAAGCTCCTCTCCCTCACCAAAAGCAATAATCGCTGCCACATACTGGGGTCGCGCCTCCAACTCCGTAATCTTGAGCTGGCATTTCTCAGCGTCCGTGTACCACTCCATTCCGCGCACAAAAATAGATAAAAATTCTCAACTGCGCTACGTAATCAACGAACAAATTCTCACTACGGAACGCGCAGCGAGACACTTCCACACAGTTAATCAGAACACGGCAAGAAGCCTTCTCAGTCACTGAGACGGCTCTTATGGCCTCCGACCGATTAGAAAACCTCAGTTTTCAGATCGGTTCCCGGTGACTGTCATACTTCCAGTCACCTGTCACAGATCAGAAAACTCTCAGTGCTTGGGACGCGACATCAGGCTACACAGAAGGTGCAACACAGAAGGTGCGAGTCGCTTTTCCGACGTGGCACGTAGATTTAGTCGGTAGAGAGTCGTCTGCTCGTCTCTCTCGAAAGCCGTCAAAAAAATCAGGCCATTAGATCGAAGGATGCACAGTGCATGATGCGACGGTCAGACGACAAAAGATGTCATGTTAGGCCCATGCCAGGCCTTTCTATAACCCGTCGACTCCAAAAACTCGGTAGAGACGCCAGCGCCATCGCGCGATCGATTTCGATTTAGACGGTGCCACCACTGTGAAAACTGTGCCATCGCGGAATGTTTTCAGTTGCAACTCATTTTCGAAAATTTCAAATTTCCGGAGGGCTGTAAAATAGCGACTTTGTGTCTCGTCACTGTCTGAGTCATTTTGCAAGGGCATTCGGCGGGCATGTATAATAATGATTCACGCCCGTGTGATGCAGTAGAAATTTTCAGAAGTCAGTTAGGACCTCTGAGTCAAAAGCTGCTCAGAAACAGGGCACATATCTTATGGGGATTGGCCGGCCCGGGGCCGAGAGCAGCGCCCAAAAAGAGCTCCGGGCCGAAAGCGGGCCGGTCGATTTATCATCCTTAAGTATGTTAAATATTTGAAAATTAGCAAAAACACGTGTTTTTCTTGATTCCGGGCCGAGAGTCCTATTCTAGGAAGATATGTGCCCTGCTCAGAAATTTTGAAAATTTGTCATTTTGGCTCATTTGCGGTCAGCCCATCAGTCGCATCAGCCCGCACGCGGTTGCCAACCTTTGGGGGTGACCTTAGCTTCATTCCTAGTCAGGTTTTGGCTGCCCACGCTTTGACCCCGGGGGCAGCACATCACATTGAAATACCCCGGACTGCTTTTCGGGTCACGGGGTGTGCCCCCCTAGACTTCGATATTTTGCCGGGGGGTTAGACCCCTAGAACCTCGATATTTTGCCTTGGGGGGTCGGATCCTATCCCCCCCCGGCAGAGCCAACACGCGCGGCGGGGGCCAACACGCGCGGCGGGTCCCAACACGCGCGGCGGGGGCCAACACGCGCGGCGGGGGCCAACACGCGCGGCGGGTCCCAACACGCGCGGCGGGGGCCAACACGCGCGGCGGTCCCAACACGCGCGGCGGGGGCCAACACGCGCGGCGGGTCCCAACACGCGCGGCGGGGGCCAACACGCGCGGCGGGTCCCAACACGCGCGGCGGGGGCCAACACGCGCGGCGGGTCCCAACACGCGCGGCGGGGGCCAACACGCGCGGCGGGTCCCAACACGCGCGGCGGGGGCCAACACGCGCGGCGGGTCTAATAGATAGTTTGAAACACATATAGGGTAGAATATTCTATATATCCGTGTTTTAATACTATCGTTGTACGCAAAAATATGAGGCTCAAACGGTGATAATATGTCTGTAAAAGATATAACATATGAGAGTCTGAGAGTCTAAGTAGCTTATGCTACGTGCGCTGTGTAAGTCTGTACGAGTACGGCTACGGTGATGCTCGAGTACTCTAACACGTGGCTCGCAGTCTCTGTCGCTATGACTCGCGGTCTCGAGCCGAATAATAATGCAGTCATCTGTCACATGCATCGAGGAATGTCATACAGGGGGCAGTACGGTATATCTAGTCCCCCGTGACACCACCACATTCTGTGGATGTGTGTGGCAGTGGCATGATAATGTCAGACAAGCAATATATCATAATACTCAGAAACGGAGCCAGCAGAGATACAGGCATTTGCATTGGCAAGAACTGGTCCTACTGGTGCCTCCGGGTCTTTAGAAATAGACATGCTCGCAGAGGCCCACCTTCCCTCGCCTCGGGTCACCCTATCAAGTTCTGCCGTTGCAGTGATGCTAATACAATCTGATCCTGTCGTTGCTGTTGTTGTAGTTGTTGCTGCTGGGCATGCAGCTTCTGTGCTTCAGCTGCTCGTAGCTTCTCAACCAGCTTAACACGCCGGTCCTTAATATCCAATAGGCGGGCAGTGAACTTGTCAATAATGGGAACCCCGTGTTTGGTGATAGGAAGGGCTTTTGTGAAAATGTCAGACTGATTGTCATCAGTCGGAATCCAGACCGGTGTAAACTTCCTGAGGGGTCCCTGACACCAGTTCCTAACCGCGTGGTACCGAACCGCAATGTGTTTGAGCTTAGAAGAGAGTGCCCGCTGAGTGACTAGAGTCTGAACTGCTGAGTTATCTACATTGATGGTGATGGGCTCAGCTGAGGGAAAGAACTCTGTTAGTGTGTTATAGATGGCCAGGGCGGAGGTGCAGGCTTCTGACATGGCAACATACTCTGCCTCTGTAGAGTGAAGGGCAGTGCATGACTTCTGCTTCTTTGACCACCAGTCAATGAGCATACCGTGAAAGTAGAGACAGTAGCCGGAAACTGAGTTCCGTGTGGCAGTGTCTCCTGCATGGTCTGAGTCACGGAACGCGGTGAGCTGGGGTGCTGTAGAGTCAATAGTCATACCAAGTGTGTACTCTCTGGTGGAATAGGCATAGTGGAGGATCCGCTTGGCAGCGGTGAGGGCTTCAACTGTGGGCTGGTGGCAGAACTGAGCCAGATATGTGACGTGGTAATATATGTCGGGTCTGACTGTTCTGGCTAACCAGAGCAGAGAGTAGATCAAGGATCTGAGGGGTGTCTCAATGGACCTGTCAATGGTATCAGGTGGGGGAATGGGTAGGGAGAGACCCTCTGCCATCGGTGATCGAGGTGGCTGCTTATCTGTGTCTATGCTGAACTTAGCACACAGATCTGTGATGCTCCGCTCGTGTGAAAGCTCAATCCTGGTCGGGTATGACTCTCCTGTAGGAAGTGTCTCAGTCTGAACATCAACTCTGAGCTGGAGGAACTGGTTGAGGACACCAGAGTAGGTGGCCTGAAATGTGGACATGATGTCAGTGTGAAAGCGGGCTCTGGACAGCTCATCGGCACAAGCCACAATGAAGTCATCAACATAGATGAGGACTATGAAGAGCTGAGTGTCAATCCAGCCGATGTATAGGCACTCGTCATATGTGGACCTGCTGAGTGTAGGGTAGCGGTCTGTCATGAATCTGTGTGCGGTCTCTGACCAGAGTCTGCCTGAGGTCCGATGTCCGTAGAGTGCCTTCTTCATATAGGCACCTACATATCCTTTGGGATGAATGTACCCCTTCGGAAACCTGACATAGTACCGCTCATCCTCAGGTATTAGAGCCTGGAGGAAAGCCTGAGAGACGTCATAGTGGTATGGCATGAGTCTGTGTTTCAGGCAGAGCGCTAGTAGGAGTCTGAAGGTGGTGAGCTGAGGTGTAGGGGCAAAGGTCTCCGCCTCATCATAGAAGGTACGGTCCATGTCTCCTCTGGTGGTGCATCTGGCCTTGAACTTGTCAAGGGAGCCGTCTGTCAGCTTCTTGAGCTTAAAGACAAACTTACTGGGGAGGACGGTGGAGCCTGGAGGGAAGGCGGTGACTGGATCGGCCCTGTCTGGCTGAAGTATGCCGTCAATTTCTGACTGAATGGCTTTGTGCCACTGTCTCCAATTAGGGCTGAGCCGAGCCTGTCTGTATGTGGCAGGGTCTGGCTCGTCCATGAAGGCATCACTCGGGAAGTCTGCGGGGTCCGAGTCTGCATCCCTGAGGGCAAGGAGCATGGCCTTCTGGTCTGGGGAGATGATGACAGCATCGGTGTCTGCATACTGGGTGGAGTGTGAGTCAGCAGAGTCGAAGTACACCTGGTATCTGTGCTGGACCTGAGGCTTATGGTCTACAGACACGATGACTGCAGGGTGATACTTCTGTCGGTCAGCTGGCTTAGCCGAGCACATAGCAAAACACGGGTAAAAGACATTAGGTGCCCCATGTTTGTGTCTGTGCTTGAGAAAGCTGATGAGAGTGGCATAGTGGCTTTTGGCCAGCTGGAGATAGTGTATGAGCTTTACCCAGACTGGATGTCTGAGTTTAGCACACTGGACCTTGACATAGGCAAAGGTCTCTGACTCGTGGGTGCTGCATGCAAGCTCAAGGATGTCGGGGGAGGAGAGGGCTGTGGGGCGTCGGATGGGGTACAGCTTCTTTGTGAAGATAGCTGTGGAGGCGGGATCAACCAGAGTGTTGTGTGTGTTGGCAAGTGTCTTAGCCATGAGAGCAGGGTCAGTGACAAACGTAGGCCTAGAGAGAGCCTTGAGTTTTCCTTTCACTGTGTCAAGGCATAGATAGTTGCCAGGTGTGAGATTCCCGACATAGCGGTAGGGCTTGCTCTTAGGCTGTAGCTTAGCCGAAGTGTCAGCTTTAGCTCCTGCCTTAGAGCGCTGTGCGGGGTCCTGCCAGACATTGCACTCGGACCAGAAGGGCCGGAGCTCAGTGTAGTCGAAGTGACGGCCGGTGTATCTGAGGTGAGGCGTGTCCATTCCAATGTGCCTGTTAGGCATAACATTGAGGACTGTGTTAATGGCATGGAGTGCAGCAAGAGGCCATGTGTACAGCGGGGCATCATATGTGCGCATGGTGCTGTTCATGATCTTCTGCATGTCTCTCCAGAGCACCTCAATCTGAGCCTGGAACTCGTGCATGTATGGCGGACCGGTCTCATGACGCATGCGGTACTGTCGGAGGAGTGTCTTCATCTCCTCCGATGTGTACTCTGTGGCACAGTCTGTGTGGAATGTGATGGTCTCTGGTGTGAAGCCGTGGGACTGAATGTCATCAAGGACAGTCTGGAGGTGGAAGTGTTGGCCTCCCTTAGAAGGTGAGGCATACCCGAAGGCCTTTTTAGTGACGGGGCACTTAAAGGCACTGATGAAGACTGACTCGTCGTAGCCAGGGGGTTTGCATGGGCCCCAAATGTCAGCAAATATGTGCTGAAATGGCTTGGACTGTTCCCATTTGACAGGCCGGTGGCTGGCTGGCAAAGCCGGAGGTGGTCTGCGGTTGGCTCTGTCAAATACATTAAAGGGTCCTGGGCGCTTGGCATTCCAGGTGTTAGTTGCAATGAGCACACCCGTAGCCTGACAGGATAGTCCTGAGTGTCTTCATGGAGAGGTGTCGTCTGGGCACTGCAAACTGAAGCCCCATGTGAGAAGAGGTGAGCAATATACTGGTGTGAGTAGTGGCCCAGACAGGCATGGAGGTACTGATGAGGGTCAATCCTGGGGACTGTGGTGGCATCCTTGAAAAGGATGATGGTGTCGAACGGAGCCCCCTGGATGAAGACACGGTCAGCACCGCCCTCCTCTCCTGCATCTGTGAGGTCCTGGGGGGAGTAGGTACCAGCTCGAGGGCGGGAGAAGAAGCCGGGTGTGCCTGCTGGGATGGTGGCTATCTCCTGAAAGTGATAGGTGAGTGGCCACCAGGCTGCAGATGGTGACTTCCGAAGACACACCGTGTATGAGGTGTTATTAGGGTCTAACCAGAAGTCCTCTAGCATCTTCATCAACATCCTTTGGATGATGGAGTTGATGAAGGGCGGGTTGGCCCAGAAAGAGCGCCCGCACCAGACATGATCCTCAGCAGGGTCCTCGAGGGAGTAGTAGTGCTGGCACTGTGTGTTACCCCGTGGGTAGGGGATGCCGTCCGTGTAGAGGTCTGTGTCACAATAGCCATGTGGACTGTGCTGAGCAAACTCTCTGTAGGCGGACCTAGCAACCATCCAGTCGACTGTGCCCTTCTCTGCAAGCTCCGAAGGGGCAGGCTGCAGGAGGGGTCTCCTCTGTGCTATGGAGTGGGCAGATGGGGTGGCTCGCCAGCTGCTGGGGTGTACAACATAGTCTCTGCCAGTGTCATAGAGGTCAAAGAGAGAAGCACCGTGGTGCCATGTGAGGTCGATGAAGTCAGGGGAGCGGGCCCCGTGTCTGAGCATCTGGCGGACTGAGAGGAGGTTTGGGGCATTTGGATCATAGAAGGCTTGGAGGAAGGGGAGTGTGATCCAAGTGCCGTCGGTGTACTGGAAATCAATGGAGGCTGTGCCGACACTGTGAGGCTTGTAATGCTGATCCGAGGCTGTGGTCATGCTGGAGGTGCACGGGGACAACTCAGTGAAGAGCTCCCTGTTGTTCAGGAGG
The DNA here is from genome assembly GCA_001247695.2 of Cymbomonas tetramitiformis. Classification (NCBI taxonomy): domain Eukaryota; kingdom Viridiplantae; phylum Chlorophyta; class Pyramimonadophyceae; order Pyramimonadales; family Pyramimonadaceae; genus Cymbomonas; species Cymbomonas tetramitiformis. The sequence goes on from LGRX02012204.1 coordinate 38,216, forward strand.
AGATGTGAGGCTCCTGAATCTACAAGGAGGTGTCCGTGCGTGTTGGAGGCACGGCGGCCTTTCCCAAGCAGGGGGAGGAAGACCGGTGTGCCGTGGGGACAGTGCGGGGCACTGTCGGTGCAGCTGAGGTCTCTCCCCACGGCGCTGCAACCGCAGGGTCGTAGACCTCAATACTGATCCCAGGGGCCCAAATGGTGGCCATCATAGACTTCAAACTGGGCCCAATCATCCTCAGAGTCTCCGGTGCAATATGAGGGGTGTGTTCGGCTGTAGTTCTCAAGGAACTGATTAAGCTGCTGGAAGGAGGGAGATGGCATAACTGAGAAATCCCACTGAGAGTGCTCTGGGGAGTGTGAGCTATTTGGCCGTGGCCGAGGTGTGTCAGTGCGGATCGAGGTGTCTGCCATGAACTGCTTCCACTTAGTAGTGGTCTCCGAGGTGTCCTCCTGAGATTCAGGGATAGGAGGGAAGTGGAAATCCGGTGTGACGGCACAGGCCTGCACTGTGGACGGGACCGGGGGCTGCATGTGTGTGTCTGAGGTAGCAGCCAGCCGGTCAGTGTCCACCAATGCAGGCAGGGTGCCCGCTGTAGCCCGTGTAGTTGCCCTATCGGCAGTGGGCTGAGCAGGCACCGTACCGTCAGTGTCGGATACTGGAGGAGGAGGAGGAGGAGGAGGTGTGTGTTGGGGCGGATAGCCCTCGGTGTCTGATTCGGAGCCTGAGTCGGAGACATCGGCCCACAGGCCAATACTGTCAAGCCCGGGGTATGTACACTCCAAGGGGGCTAGGGAGCTGTCAGGGGCACCGAGTGTAGGCGGTTGCTCGGAGGCCACTGTAGTGTCGGCCCCGAGAGCTGTGCTGAGAGATGTAGGGGTGTCAGCGGTGGTTGCACCGTCAGTACAGACGGTGTGATCGGTGGGCGTGCCCACAAGCGCCTCATCTGCACTGTGTCCCAGGGGCGGTGTGGAGGCAGCTGCTGGCTCACAGAGTGTGGTGGGAGCTGTGGTGACACCACCGGAGGGCAAATGTGGTGTGTGGTTGGCCGGTGCCGTAGCACTGGCGGAGGCCGGCTGAGGTGAGGCAGTAGCCGGTGCCGTGGCACCACCGGAGGTCGGCTGAGGGGAGGCAGTAGCCGGTGCCGTGGCACCACCGGAGGCTGGCTGTGTGGAGGCAGTAGCCGGTGCCGTGGCACCACCGGAGGCTGGCTGAGGTGAGGCATTGGCCGGTGCCGTGGCACTGGCATAGGCCGGCTGTGAGATGGTGATAGCCGGTCGAGGTGACATATGGAATGTGTATGTCAGTGTTATGTGCAAAAGTGTGAGGAGCACAGCAACCGTGAAAGAGAACCAGTGCATAGCAATGGCTACTAGGGTGCGTGTGACCGAGGGAGTGTTACAGCCAGGCTGTGGTGTGGCGGTGTGTACGGCAGCAGTGTGAACCGGGTCCGTATGCGTGCCCTCCCAATGCATCCCCATCCCAGGCACTGCAATATGGATGCATGCAGTGTCAGGTGCAATTGTGGTGGCTGGGGGGATACCAATGGCCCGAGGCTCAGGCTGGTGGCAGTCGGGGGGTGGTGATGGTGGTGGGAGGGGAGTGGTGGAGGTGGGAGGGGTGGTGGCAGTGTCCAGAGTGTCCTCGGAGATGGTGGAGGCCACTGAGGTGCTGCCGGTCAGGAGGTCAGTCAGGTAGGGCACAGGGCACTGGGTGTTGCAGTCCACGGTGATGTCTGTCTGGACTGGGGCGGTGGCGGTGCTGTTGGCCGAAGCCAGTGACTCAGCTACCTGGTGCTGCCGCTCAAGCTTCTGCTGCTGCTGCCTGGCCTTCTTCTGCTTCTCCTTGTCCCGCTTCCTCTGCCGCTTTGTCTTCTCCCAAGCCGGGTCCTCGTGGTCCGGGTCCTCCCTCAAGTCAGTAGCCGTGACGGTGTCAAAGTACCTGAAGACGAGGAGGGCGGGGGGCTCCAGCTGGGGGAAGGAGAACTGGGTGTCGGGTGGAGAGGCGGAGGGGGAGAGGGAGCTGAAGGGATTGGGGGAGAAGTGGTTGGCCGAAGCCGAGGGGGTTGGGTGAGGTGAGGGGCCAGAGAACTGAGGGATCCAGGGCTTACTGGTGAGGGCGGGCCACTCAGTCTCATCATCCTCCTGGTCTGCCTGGAAGCTGACTGCCTTAGCTGGATGGTGAAACTCAGAGCGGTTGGGGGGGGCGGAGGGGTGGCTGCTCTGAGCGTGCAACCTCCTGCTCGAGCCGCCAGCTCGGATGCGGTGCTGGCTGATGCACTTGTCGGTGGGGGGTGAGGTGGGGGTGGCAGGGGGTGCGGTGGGGGTGGCAGGGGGTGCGGGTGTGGAGGGACGGGGGGCAGAGACATGGTTCACAGATGGAGGGGGGCCGGCCTTTACCCACATGTCGGCCTTCTCAGCCAGTGTGCAGGGACAGCCGAACCTGCCGAGGGAGTGGGTGACGGTCTTGCCGTACTTGTACTTGCAGGAGCGGCAGGGGTGGCCGATGGACTTGTCATTGGGGTCGGAAGGGGTGAACTTGAAGTTGTCCCAGGTGCCAGAGGGGGTGGAGTCCTTGTTGGTGGAGCCGGCGTGCTTGAGCTTGGAGGCTTTGTACAGGGCCCTCTCGTGCTCAATGAAGGTAGATCTGGTGCCGCCCCGTAGTGGTGAGCGGGGCCTGGATGGAGGTGGTGTGGTGGCCCGAGGGTGCGTACCCTTGCCACCCTTGCCCCCCTTGCCGCCCTTGCCATTAGGGTGCTTCTCCCTCGGCTTGGTTGTGTCAGCCGAGCCCCGCCCCCCCTCACGGACTTCCCCCGTCATGGAGGCAGCTCGGGGGCGGGATGAAGAGCCAGGGAGCTGGGAATGGTGGGCAGAGCCCTGGGTGTACCATACATTCCCGATGGCCTCAATGAACTTCTGAAGACCACCGGGGAAGCCAGAGGAGGTCAAGCGGTTGTTCTCCTCATAGGTGCGGATGACCTCGAAGTACAGAGGGATGTTGAAGAGGTGCTCGGCCGTGTCCTGGGAGGCCCGTAAGACGTCAATGAGGACCTCCTACTCCTGCTGTCCAGAGAAGGCGGGGTGGAGCTGCCTGTGGTTGCCGATGAGGGTGGCGAAGGTGTTCAGCTTCAAGGCGGGGTCCTCGGACTCAGAGATTCGGAGGGCCTTGGCCTTGGTGAGGTTGGAGTGGTCCGTGGAGGGGGGGTAGGTGATCAGGCGGCAGTGCACGTGCAGCAGAAGCAGCCTGCCGTCCACCTGAGCCTGGGGGGAGTCCTTCACAATTTGTGACAACACAATTTGTGTGGTGCCACAAGTGGCCGCAAGTAGAAGTTGAGCTAGAAGGCCATTGGAGATACCGTCGTAGGGCTCGTCCTTCAGTCGGTGTTGAAGATTGAGTAGTGCTGGGGCGTGGCCAGGTCGAGTGGCGGTGAGCACACGGGTCAGGGCGTCACAGAACTTTTTGAACACAATGTCGCCGCCCGCGGTGAGGAAGTTCAATTGGAGTTCACGTTGTTGTTGGCGCTCGTGAATATCCGTGAGGGCATAGTAGGCGGTCTTCAACTGCTTCAGGAGCGGAGTGACGTCAGGGGTGGTGGAGCGGGTGTTGAAGGCGCTGGTGTTGTCGTCCATGATGTGCTTGATCTTGGTTGGAGGAAGTTCTTGCCCGTCTCGATGTTGCAATGGCGTCACCTCTGGAATAGTTTCCAATTCCTTGGTGGTGTCGAACATCTTGTCCGAAGTAATTACGACTGAAGATGGCGTCGAAGATGAAGTAGTTCTACTCGCAACAGTGCGAGCCAGTGAGGTGGCGTTAACGCATTCGTCGCGGACTTTGATTAAGTCGTTGAAGATGGTCTCGTTGAGTTGGTTGACGTCGTTGAGTTCTTCCTTCGTGACGTAATTCTCGTGGATCTCGTCGGATTGGGCAGATGAGCGCTGAAATGCTACTACAAGCGAGGTGACGGTGGTGGAGAGCTCAGCCATGTTGGCGGTGACGGCATGGAGGTCTTGAAGAAGGGCGTTGATCGTGATGGAGATTTCTTCGTTTGTTGGAGATGGCGGAAGAGGTTGACGTGAAGTAAACAAACGTCGTTGAGCATGTTGTTGACGCTCTTGTGTTGGTGGTTGGGATCCCGGAGTTGTAGTTGGCGTGAACGTTGACATGGTAGACCTTCGGACCGTTGGTGGCGGTGAAGGCGACGATGTTGCGCAAGACGTTCTCCTAGGGGTTGAGATGTAGTTTTTCTCTAAGATTTGTTAATTTTCAAAAAATTGGCCAGCGCTTCCGCCGTAAATGCTCGTAATGAAGCCGAAATCCAAGGCGTCCCCTAAATTCCGGCAGAGCGTGTGATAATTAACGGACGCGATTTAACATTGAAGTTGAAATAAGAGCCGAGAGGGCAATCGTAAGTTAATTCCCAATCATAAAAGGTTTTGGCAAGTTAAAATTCACGCCGGCCCGACCTGCGGAGGGTTAGTGCAGGCGGAAAAGGCAATTCTCAAGTAATTCTTGTTACTGCCAGTTCGATGCGCTTTTGACGGCTAATTTGAAATTTGTTGTGTCATCAGAGATTGCAGTGGTGCGTCGTGGTCAAACATAACCTAATAGATAGTTTGAAACACATATAGGGTAGAATATTCTATATATCCGTGTTTTAATACTATCGCTGTACGCAAAAATATGAGGCTCAAACGGTGATAATATGTCTGTAAAAGATATAACATATGAGAGTCTGAGAGTCTAAGTAGCTTATGCTACGTGCGCTGTGTAAGTCTGTACGAGTACGGCTACGGTGATGCTCGAGTACTCTAACACGTGGCTCGCAGTCTCTGTCGCTATGACTCGCGGTCTCGAGCCGAATAATAATGCAGTCATCTGTCACATGCATCGAGGAATGTCATACAGGGGGCAGTACGGTATATCTAGTCCCCCGTGAGGGTCCCAACACGCGCGGCGGGTCCCAACACGCGCGGCGGGGGCCAACACGCGCGGCGGGTCCCAACACGCGCGGCGGGTCCCAACACGCGCGGCGGGTCCCAACACGCGCGGCGGGTCCCAACACGCGCGGCGGGGGCCAACACGCGCGGCGGGTCCCAACACGCGCGGCGGCGGCGGCGGGTCCCACGACACGCGCAGCGTACCGTGGGGTCTTTCGTAGTATTACGAGTGATCCGACATGCGCCGCAGGCGAAAATTTTCAAATAGCGACATTGCTGATTCGTATGAAATGCACCATATTCGTTCTTTCACCCCCTCCCCCCCAGACTCCGTTTTCGAGCAGTGGGAGTTACGACCCCCCAGACTCCGTTTTCGAGCACTGGGGGTCAACCCCCTCCCAAGACTCCGTTTTCGAGCGCTTGGGGGTGCGCCACCCTCAGACATTTGATGTGATGTGCTGCCCCC